>JAVFBW010162414.1:0-11575 GCA_034783835.1 Mopalia ciliata
TATTCCTAAATTACGGATGGGGGTAATCCCCCCCCCCCCCCCCCCGCCCTTACAGGGCTCGGCTCCCGCTGCGCGGGGCGTGTTTTGAATCAATTGTGCTTGTTTTTCTGCCTAACTAAGCTTGAATATCAATAGAGGAGAAGTTGATGCTCGTTCTTATATACTCACATTCCGTATATGTCAAATATTTAAAACAACCAAAAAAATCGTGAAGGAGGGAGACTCATGAGCTGTCTATCACAACTGTAATGCACGCGCCCAAAAAAAGACAACTGTCAACCTTACTCAGTTTTACCGAGTACCTGATTTTATGTGGATTGGGCCTGGACACGACCAAACTTCATATCCCTGTATATATTGTAATCTCAGGTTGAATAAAGAGAGGGGATGCAAGTCCAATCTATGGGTTTTGCTGCGCCCGTTCGGCGAGAACTTTTTCTCAGACAATTTATGACCGGACAAATGGATTGGGACGATTGGGCCTGCAAGCACATTTTGAGATGGTAAGGAAAGATTGGAAAGAATCGTTATCATAATTGCAATATTTACAAATACCCAGAGTTTACACCAGCTTTCTTTTCATATGCCTCTCAATCTACCACAGCTGCCATCACTTACAGGAAGAGACCAGACGTAATTAGTAAGGACCAAATTGCCTTACATATTTGGTAGGTCAAAACTAGCCCCATATCCCACGGGCTCCTCGACCGGAGCTATGTGCCAGTGTGGATAGAAATTAGAAAAACTATACTCTTTCAAAAAAGAGCGCATAGAACTATCTCTCTAATACAAAGCGGGATAATTCAGAAATTGTTTGGAGAAGCACAGTTAAAGTACAAGTATGTGGTAATGTTCTCGCTACGGACCTATGGTAGAGGAGGTGTATTCCTTACCGAAACGGGCCGTACAAGGGTGCTGAAAACAGTACCTAGTATGGTCACTGTGAGCTGTAATCACTGCGCGACACCTCCTTGGCATAGACTGAATGAGTTTGAATTCGGGCAAATGGAATCTTAACCAATTCTCCATGCAGTGCATAGGACAGTTGTGGGTGGGATACGCCGGCGTAAACGTCTGTCCAATTCGTCCCAAATATTATCAATAGCGTTGACATCTGAGATCTTGATGGCCATGGAAACACATTAATGCTAACATACCGTATGCCGCCTGGTATTGTCCGGTTAAAGTAGTTCCCTTTGTCAATCCATATGGAACCATGTAAGTTTATCCTGCTAGCGTACAGGTTTCAAGTTGCCTTGTACAAGCACCAGTTCATTCTGCCTTTGTAGGGGATGACACTATCTCCACCATTCTGTCACCTTGGGCGACGCAGTTGTAGGCCAAACGTTCTTTGCGGCGCCTGTATACGCGTTGTCGTTTATTATGTCTCTGTGAAAGGAAACGAGACTCGTCGCTGAACCATACTCGTCGCCAGTTTCTCAAGTTCCAACTCTGTACATTCGTGCACCAGCGAACGCGTAAACGTCGATGTTGGCGTTGCACAACAGGGCGAAGTTATGGTCTCTTAGCCCGTAAATCAGCTTCCAAATGGAAGGTTCCGAATGCTTTGTGCAGACACCCGTCTCAAACCAGGTAGGCCCCTACTTGCTCAGCTGTGTCCGTTGCTGTGGTACATCGGTGACGCAAGTGATTGATCCGGATGTAGCGATGTTGTGCTTCAGTTGTTATGCGAGGTCCACCAATTCAGGACTGATCTTCCGCAAATTTAAATCGCTGAAACCTGTTCCAAAAAGGTAAAATCGTGCTCTGTCTGACGTTCATCGTGCAGTGCCACTTCCGACTACGATTCAGCTAACTGAAGGCGGCCAATCGCATTGTTACGCTTCACAAGGTTACGTCTCGGCATGTTGTAACTCGTGTGCAGTGGAATGGGAAGGGGTAAGGGGTAGGGGTAAGCTAAATTCCGTTCAAGCCTTCGATTGGCTTCTACTTATATCAGTCGTATTTCATGGCGTAATCTCTGTTGCTCAATAGAATTGGACAATGTGCAGCTGCCATAGTAACATGCTGGCCGAGTAACACATTCACGGATCGCTAATTCAAAGGGAATCATTGTTTTGTATCCCTCTTTACAAATCCCAGATCAGATACAACTCTATCGTTTGATGCAAATAGCTATAATAAAAAAGGGTGAAATTAATACTGGGCCAAGAAATAGAATTAAGAAAATGGCATGAAAGTTAAAATACAATTCAGACGTATATGGGAGGTTGTGATACACTTATGTAAATTAAGAGTCAGATGTGATTGTGAATTTTGACATTCTGTTTGAATTCTGTGGGAATGAATTTAAAAAAAAAAAATTAACTGACATAACACCATTATATACCTTCAATTGAGACAAATTTATAAACAGTAAATACGAGAATATGACATTTAAATAAAAAAATAATTTTACTAATTGCAGTTTCAAATATTGACATTTCCAACTGAGATCGCAAACTTATATAAGTGACTTATAATATTGTGATAAACTTTATATAAGTGACTTATAATATTGTGATAAACTTTATATAAGCTGATGATTTTGTTATGCCATTTGTGAAAATCCAAAACATTGCAAACATAACGACTTTTACATTATCGTTTACCCTTTTCAAGCTAGCATACATGTTATCATTTAACATTACCACAATATTACAGTTCACGCTGGTGCCCCACCAAGAAATATGAATCAGTAATGTAAACCAAAATTTGTGTAAATGTCAATATGATAGGGGCGAATCAGCAGCAATAAAAACGGCAGCTGGCTTCTATTCTCAACAGTAAGTTGGGTTATTGTCTTCTTACGTTACCGTCACACCAATATCGACATGAAGTGTTTGGTTCTACTTGTCCTAGTTGTTGCCATGCTGTCCTTGGCTGAAATCAATGGTAAGTTTTGTTTTTGTTTCCTAGTTCACACTTTTTAAAGTTATTCGTATCAAACGATTACACACTGATGTCGGCAACACATGACAATGAATAAGATGTGAAAAGTCGCATTATGTTTTTTTGTTTTATTTAAAACCATCCGTATTCAAAATAATAGCGCATTAAAAAAAAAAAACATAATTTAAATATAAACAGTGAACACAGCATTATCGTATACTAAGAATGTTTCAATTTAATGTCTTAACACACTCACACCTCCCTGGTGTTTGAGAAATTAGTTCCAATTTTGGACATCGTATATTTACTTGAAGTCAACCGCGTTCGGTTACAAACATGCTCTTGTGTTTAGAATTAGTTCCGCAGGAGATGATACTTGTAGGAGGATCTAGACCAGCAAAATACAGCTCTATACGAAAATAGTCGTTTCCCTGGTTTTTCGTTCCACATAGATAGTTTGAAGGACATTTAGAAATAGTAATGTGAACAATATTTCTAGACATGAACCGATGTCTCCATGACATATGTTCCTGCTGAGATGATATTTGCCCAGACGATATTTGCTTCGCGGCAAGTGCTTAGACGACAGACACTCGGACGACATTTGCTCTATCGCCGTTTACTTCGGTGACTAATTGTTCCCGTTATAATATAGAGGTAGTTATGTCTTTTTTTTAATTTCGGTCATTTTGAGATATAGATAATTATTTAAATTTAATTTTCTTCTCTTACATAATTATGTATAGGTATAATAAGTTTAAGTACAATCGGAGCAATCGTCGTGGGGACCAATGTTGTCGGAGCAATTGTCGGAGCAGCTGGTCGGTAAAACGATCGCGAAAGCATTAGTCATCGAATTTGTCTTGCTGCAGCCATTGTCGCAGAGCAGCTGTCTGTTTTTACTCAATAATTTTCGACTGATCAAATGCTGGCTTGCCTAACAGCACGACACCAATAACGCTTGTCTTTGTGTTTTGTTCGTATTAATACAAAATCTCATTTTTTTCTGTGTGTTCTTTTTGCAGAAGCAGAAGGCGAAGTGCTTGATCCAGGTAAGTGATGAACATATCATGATTCCTACTTGAACGAAGGTGACCAGCAGCATACAAGGCCAATACGTAAATTGATTTTTTCCTGGCTTTTTTTTCCACACAGATAGCTTAAAGGACATTTAGAAATAGTAATATGAACAATATTTCTAGACATGAACCGATGTCTTAGGGGCATCCTTGACATATGTTCCTACTGAGGTGATATTTGCGCAGACGTCATTAGCTTCACAGCAATTGCTTAGACAACAGGCTATCGGATGACATTTGCTCGATCCAACGCCATTTACTTCCGTGACTAGTGTTCCACTTATAATATAGCGATAGAGGTAGTTATATATATTTTTTTAATTTCGGTCATTTTGATATATCGATAATTATTTAATTTTTTTTCTCGGACATAATTATACCTATATATAATAAGTCGGAGCAGCTGACGTCGGTAAAACGGTCGCGAAAGCATTTGTCGTCGGAACTTATGTCGGTGAAACCATTGTCGCAGAGCAGTTGTCCGTCAGTGATAAGGTCAATTGTCTTACAGGACGACACCAATAACGCTCGACTGTGTTTTTTCGTATTAATACAAACTCCCATTATTTCCTGTGTTCTTTTTGCAGAAGCAGAGGACGAAGAACTTGATCCAGGTAAGTGATAAACATTTCATAGCTCATGTTAGGGGTTTTCACTACTTAAATTGGAATAAATCCTGATTACAAAAAAAAAAAGAAGAAAGAAACCCACGAGTCACTCGTAACTTTCGCCGCTTTTCTATGAACAGACACGGAATTTAATCAGATTATCGTTTGAGCACCTCAGTGTTGAGCCGTATCATTCTTGATGGGGCTGAACTAATGTAGAATGTGAGATTACTATACAGGGATACGTAACAGTCAACTTTCACAACGATCTGCTGGTGAAATCAAGAACTCTCCTGCGGAGAGTGGGAACTGGCGAGATGTCGGTTTACAAGGGAAGAAAACAGGGTGTTCAACGACAATAACTTGATTTCAATCTTTATTATTTCAATTTTACAGCTGCTATCAGAAATGAGACGCTACTGTTATAAAGCCTAATGGCGGATAAACACAGTCTCGTTTTGGGGTCATATTTTCTTTAGTTTGATGGATTTGTCTTATTTTATTATAGCCCTTCCTATGTTGTAAGCTTATACATACACCGCCTACAAAATACACGGGTGTCAGGATAAATAAAAAAAAAGTTAAATTATTATTTTTATACACTTGTAGATTAAAGCTACATAAAATTAAAAAAAATAAAATGCTTGTATTATATTTTCTTTCTAGTTTGCTCTTTGCCGCCCAAAACGGATCCTTGCAGAGCGCGTTTCATTCGTTATTACTTCAACACGAAGTCACAAGAATGTGAGAAATTTGTTTATGGCGGATGCCAACCAAACGCAAACAACTTTCTCACCAAGGATGATTGTGAAGATAGATGTGTAGACTAATTTCAACTGTCCACAACATTCAAGACTTTAAATGTGACAACCGTCTTGTTTTTAAAATCGTCTAGATGCATCATTTAAAAAAGCCAGTGAACCCACCATAATTATGATTAGCTAAAAATATATCTCTTTTTGATTAAAGCTATTGTTCACAAGCTATATTATTTTATTATGTTGTATATTATTTCATTATTTAAAATATACATTTCTCGGCGTTAAAAACCCCATTAAACAAACTAACAAAAAGACATAACTTAAAGCGATAGGCCCGGCTGAAATAACCCCTATATCCCTTGAAAGGTAATCCTTAAATATACTTACATATGGCAGAGACTTGTCGTTTCTTCATTTTATAAAATAACCCGAGTGTTACAGATATATACCGTCCTACGACCACTGGCAGCTGACATTTTAGGCGTGGCCAACCCTGTCCATGACGTCACGCGACTAACACTCTTGTGTGTTACAGGTTAATAACACGTGTGAACCAAAGATCTATATAAGTCATTGGTGTGACCTGCCAAAGGTTTAAACAGTCGACTCTACACGTCTCGTGACGTAGGCACCTTTTTTGGAAAGAAATATATTTGATTTGTCAATATTTGTGGGGCTCTTTTGTTTAACGATAGAAGTTTCTAGACATGGCCGCGTGAATAATTAAAACAAGAAACGATGCTCGTTTTACCTATATGCATTTCACAGCAGCCCGGAGTATCGCTTTAAGTTTCGTGACAGTTCAATAAGGGACTTGTACCACTCTTTACGCTACTGGCAACAAATAATAAAACGGCAGAGACCTGTTCAAAAGAGCAAGTGTGGCAATCGCTCTGATGAGCTGCAACGTTGTTCTATTGAGAGGGTTTGTACCGAGCGATCGCTAGACACCTGCGGAACAACATATGGTTGGTTTGTTTGATTGGTTTTTAACGTCGTTTTCAAGGGTATTTCACTCATATGACGATGGATTGTCCACTCCACACTTATAATCCTTGTCTCATTACGGTGGAAAACCAAGAAGAAACTTAAGGCCAATGCCAATTGCTTATTGGTCTAATGACGACTGCTGAGTAACGTTTTCACCAACGACATCTGCTTCGGTGACAATATCTCGATGAATACAGGAGGGACCTGTCATCAAAGTCGCATGTTGTATAATATATTTTTAATTGATTGATTTGTGTTATACGAGGTGCTTAAGACTATTTCGCTTATATGACGACGCTGTATTCCAGCAATAATTGGCATTAGCACAACCAAGATGTTATCAATTTTAACACTGTTGGAAAGTTAATTTTCCTCCATTGCTAAGTAAAGTGTATTTTTAAAATGGATTGCAATTCAATATAGAGGTTCAGTCTTTTATGGTATGATTGGTTCACCAGACAAAGTTCCGTGTGTTGACCGTTGCGTTGAGTTAGAGAGGCCAGTGATATTTTTGCACTCTACCCATAAAAATCAAGCACTGTACACATAAACATCCAGAACTGTATCCATAAACATCCATTATTGTACCCATAAACATCCAGCTTTGTATCCATAAACATGAAGTAATGCACCCATAAACATCCAGCACTCTACCCATAAACATCCAACACTCTATCCATAAACATCCAACACTCTACCCATAAACACCCAACACTCTACCCATAAACATCCAGCAATGTACCCATAAACATCTAGCACTCTACCTATAAACATCCAGCACTGTACTCATAAACATCCAGCACTCTGCCCATAAACTTTCAGCAATGTACCCATAAACATCTAGCACTCTACCCATAAACATCCAGCACTGTACTCATTAACATCCAGCACTCTACCCATAAACTTTCAGCAATGTACCCATAAACACCTAGCTTTGTATCCATTAACATGAAGTAATGCACCCATAAACATCCAGCACTCTACCCATAAACATCCAACACTCTACCCATACACATCCAACACTCTACCCATGAACATCAAACACTCTACACATACACATCCATAAACATTAAGTAATGCACCCATAAACATCCAGCACTGTACCGATAAACATCCAGCACTCTACCCATAAACATCCAGCCCTGTACCCATAAACATCAAGAACTCTACCCATCAACATCCAGCACTGTACCCATAAACATCCAACACTGTATCCATAAACATTCAGCAATGTACCCATAAATATCCAGCCCTGTAGCCATACACAATCAGCAGTATGCGTAAATATCCCGCTCTGTACCCATAAAGACCCAGCACTGTACCCATAAACATCCCGCACTGTACCCATAAACATCCAGCACTGTACCATAGACATCCGGCACTGTACCCATACACATCCAGCACTGTGTCCATAGACCTTCAGTACAGTACCTTTAAACATTCAGCACTCTACCCATAAACATCCAGCACTGTACCATAGACATCCAGCACTGTACCCATTAACATCCCGCACTGTACCCGTAAACATACAGCACCGTACCTATAAACATCTAGTACTATACCCGTAAACAGACAGCACTGTACCCATAAACATCCCGCACTGTATCCATAAACATCTATCACTGTGCCATACACACCCAGCACTGTAACCATAAACACCCAGCAATGTACCCGTAAACACATAACACTGTACCCATAAACATCCCTTACTGTACCCGTAAACATACAGAACTGTACAATACACATTCAGCACTGTACCGGCCCATAAACATATATCACTGTACCCCTAAACATCCTGCACTGTATCCATAAACATCCAGCACTGTACCCATAAACTTTCTATTGTTTTAAGGATCAGATACAAATTTTATTTTGTTTTAAGAATCAGATACAACGATCTCGTTATTTATGAGATCAGATACAACATTTCTATTGTGTTTTTTTTTTCTTGATCAGATACAACCATTCTAAAAAGCCGATTGACGCACTTTTCCATATCAAAAGTTACTTAGATAAAAGAAATTTGGTTTGAATATAATTAGGATTACGAAAATGTCATAAAACTTAGAGGGCAATGAATGGAAAGTAAGACGTAAACTGGCGGTTTTGATATACTTATGTATATATAAAGGCTATTGTATGTTATTGTGATTTGTTAGATGATGTGCTGGAGTTCTGTGAGAATAAATTCTTACAGCTAAGTAATAGACATTACCCTGTTATATACCTGCAACTGAAACAAATTTATTAACATTAAAGACGAGATTATGCCATTTAAATAAAATACCATTTTTACTAATTGCCGTTTCAAGAATTGATAGTTTAAACTCAAATCGCAAACATATGTAGGGGAAATAATATTGTTATGAACTTTATATAAGCTGATATGTTGTTATGCCTTACCTGAAAATCGAACATAAGCTAATAATGTTGTTATGCCTTACCTGAAAATCGAACATGTTGCAAACATAACGATTAAACACCATCGTTTACCCTTTTCAAACTACCATAGCTGTTGTGATGTAACATTGTCACAATAGTGCAGTTCATGCTGACGCCACACCGGGAAATATGAATAAGCAATATAAACTTAAATTTGTGTAAATGTCAATATGATAGGGCAGCAATACAAACGGCAGCTGGCTTCAATTCTGAACAGTCGGTGTAATTATAATCTTCTTACGTGATAGTGCCGCCAGTCTAGATATGAAGCTTTTGGCTCTACTTGTTCTCGTGGTCGCCATGGTGTATTTGGTTGACGTAAATGGTAAGTTTTTTTTCTTCTGTTTTCCAGTTCAGATATTTTAAAGGTAATCGTATCACAAGATTATTCACCAATAGCGTCAGCAGCACATGGACAATGAGTAAGATATGACATGTTGCATGATGTAAATGTTTTATGTAAAACCATCAGTGTTAAAAACAAATAAAACCGAATTATTTTGAAAATATAAAGAATATCTATATACCGCGTAGGTGTGTATACCATTTGTAAGTATCAGCATAATCGTTTACAGGGTATATTTGAATTTTATTTCTTAACACAAAAATACACTGCTGGTGATTGATTCATAATTTCCCCTTTTTCAAATCATCCATTCTTCAAAATAATGTATCTTTGTGAAGGTTCTTTAGAAAAGAGGATGGTTCTATATGGAACAGTTACGATAAAAACCGTTCCTTGATACAAGAAAGAAAGGAGAAATATAATAAACAGTGGGTTCCAAACAGAACTATGAAGGGTTCCACCAGAGACATGACTGGAGAAAGGGTTCTATAGCAGCCGTATTCTCTAAGCGTGTATATTTACTTGAATCAAACTGTATCCGGTTGCGGTGTGATCTTATGTTTTGAAAAAGTTCCGGTGGAGGTATACTTCTTTAACGAAGAAGCCCAGCGAAAGAGAACTCTACAGGTACTTTTGTCAATTTTTTTTTTGTTTTTTTTCCGGACTTTCCTTCAACACACGGAGCTTGAAGGACATTGAGAAACAGTAGGCCTAATTGTCACAATATTTCTAGACGTGAACCAATTTCTAAGGGGAATCTATATGTTCCTTCTGAGGTGATACTTGCCCAAACGACATTTGCTTTACGATAATTAATTGCTTAGACGACCGATGCCGTACGACATTTACTCCATCGACATTTTCGTCGGCCACTATTGTTCCAGCGATGACATAGCGACAGAAGTAGTTACATAGCGTCTTTTTTATATTTAGGCAATTTAGAGATTAAGTTAATTAATTAAAAATTTATTTCTTCTGTTACATAATTATATATAGATATATTCAGTTCACGTACAATCGGAGCAATCGTCGTGGAAACCAATGTTATCGGAGCAATTGTCGTCCGAGCAGCTTAGCCTGAAAAACTGTCCTGAAAGCATTTGTCGTCGAAACGTTGGAGCCAGTGTCGCTGGGCAGGTTTTCGCTTGACCAAATGCCGGGTAACGACTAATAGGTGACAGTACAGAACGACATTTGTATCGCCTGATTTTGTGTTTTTTCGCGTATTAATACAAAATCCGATTATTTTATGTGGTTTTCTTGTAGAAGCAGAAGGAAAAGAAGTGCTTGATCCAGGTCAGTCACTAACATATCATAATTAAACATTATTAAATTAGAACACTCACACCATTCCATCTTACATTTGGAAAGCTCATGCTATGATGTTTTTGCTACTTACTTAATAACGGGAAAAATCGGAGTAAGTCCTGATTTAAAAAAAACCACCTTCAAAGGGCTCTAGTTGTAAGACTCCTAACGCTCGATATGAATTAAAATCAGAATATCGTTTGAGCACCTCAGTGTTGCGCCGTATCGTTCTTGATGAAGCTATTTCCCTAGCGTTAGGCGGAATCACATTGATTGGATTAAACCAATGCATGAAGATATACCAGCATGCAAGTTGGCGATGGCACTATTTTTCTTTGTCAGACATTGTCGCAGAAAAGACACTTTAATAACTCAGCGGGCGCAATTTAACTCCTTTTCGCAAATATCCAATTCATGTACCTTTTATAGTTTTATCGAGGATGAGGTTTTGAGGTAACATTAAATTTCTATTATCTTGATCCACTATTAAATTTGCACATACCTAAATTTTTAATGAGACGCTACAGTTAGAGCCACTATGGCGGATAAACACAGCCTCGTTTTGAGTCAGGTTCCCTTCATTCGGTTGATTGATTGGTGTTTGATGTCATGATTCAGGATATTTCGCTTATATAAAGGCGGTGTATTCCAACAATAATTGACATTAGCACAACAACTAAGATAAAATCCGGATACATTAATTGAGTTAAACTTATAAATTAGTTCACTTGTAGAGTATAGTTGCATAAAGTTAAAATATTAAAATACGTATATCATATTCTCTTTTCAGTTTGCTCTTTGCCGCCCAAAACGAATCCTTGTAGAATGCGTTTCGTTCGTTATTACTTCAACACGAAGTCACAAGAATGTGAGGAATTTATTTATGGCGGCTGTCAAGCAAACGCAAACAACTTTCTCACCAAGGTTGACTGTGAAGATAGATGTGTAGACTAATTCACACTGTCCACAACATTCAATACGTTAAATGTGACAACCCTCCTGTTTTTAAAATCGTCTAGATTTAAAAAAGCTAGTGGACCCATAATTATGATTGGTTAAAAATATATCTCTTTTTGATCAAAGCTATCGTTCACAAACTATATCATTTCATTATGTTGTAAATTATTCCATTATTTAAAATATACATTT
>JAVFBW010162425.1:0-11575 GCA_034783835.1 Mopalia ciliata
GACGGACACAAATACAGGACATCACAAACAAATCTGCTTCCCGTTACCCTTTAGCTCTGCGAACACCAGGGTAACAGCAAAGCAACCTCTTTTCTCGCCTCTTACGATCGCCCGAGGAAGCGAGTATTCTGCAGGGCCACCCTCTCCCTCACGGGCAACTAGGCATAGTAACTTATAAATCATTTCCTTGAGGTACATGTTTTGAATACAAACCTGTGAAAAACCTCCCAAAGTGATTGGCTGCCTCGATGACAGATTTGTATCCAGAGATATTGGCCATGGAACTCAAAGCGTCAAAAACTTGAGCTCTGCTAATTCTTGGAACACAGTCCATGGCGAACAGATTCATCTGTTTTTTGGCTATCAAGTCTACAAGTTCTTTATTTTGGGCTGGATACAAAAATGATAATAAAGTTCCTTTCTGCCTCAAAAATTCAATTTCAGATGTTTCTGGAGCACGCACTTTTAATAAAATGTCTGAGCCAAATGCACTGTCTCTGTTGCCCACCTTCGCCCCAGCGGCTGCATATTCTTCATTTTTAAATTTCGCTTCTATGCCAGCATTTTCTTCTATATTTACATTGAATCCTTTTTTACACAATGTTGCAACTGTTGCAGGAATCAGCGCAACTCGCCTCTCGTTTGGAAATTTTTCTTTTGGGACGCCAATTGTCAGATTTTTGTAAGGTATCCCAGCAATCACTTCTGCCTCTTTCGCCTCTTCGTACGCCCTCGAAGATGGCTTGAAACCACGGCGACATCTTACACCCCACCCACTTGCACGGGAGCTGAGACTGTCGGCCAACAACGTGGCATGCTGAAGTCGCGTAAAACTCATGATGGCTGTTTAGTACAGAGACAGCTTAAATCTAAAAATAAAAAATTAAAATTATTTAACAATTTATTGCAAAATTTTTTACAGAAATATTTAATTCAGGCTTTATAAAGACTTATTCACAAATGACATTCACTTCTGATTGGAGGTGAGTGGATGTTTAGTACAGAGACAGCTTAAATCTAAAAAAAAGAAATTTAAATTATTTAACAATTTATTGCAAAATTTTTTACAGACATATTTAATTCAGGCTTTATAAAGACGGATACACAAATGACATTCAATTCTGATTGGAGGTAAGAGATCTGGGTTTAAATAGAAGACGAGTCACGACACTTCAAAACAGAGGGCCTGTCAGAGATCGTTACATGTATCTACTTACTCCACCCCAGGCAAAAATGTTCTCTCGACCATTAATTTTCAGGTTAAAAATTTCTCACCAGATCCTACATAGACGTACGATGAATATGGTTAAAAAAAAATCTTAAACATCATGTACTAATCTATAGGTTGAACTTTTATGCGATAAATTCAACTTTTTGGGGTAACCCGGTTTGACATTGATATTGGAGTGGGTTTTATAAAAAAATTTAATAATTTTTTTATTATTTTTTTTTTTAAATTTCTCAGCAGACGTATAATTTTACTCGACCTTGGCTAGCATGGTCAGATGACTTTCCAGGAAAGCTTACTCACTTAAAAATCAACAACCAAACCTTCTTTCACTTAAGGTACTTATTTAGTAGACATACAATCTAGTCTAAACCAGGCCAATACATGTATTTGCTTATCTGATTGGGGCTTAACACCGTATTCAACAAAGTTTCACTTCTAGTACGCTGGATTGATTAATTGATCGATTGGTGTTTTACATCATGCTAAAGGCTATTTCACTTATATGACGGTTGCTATTCCAACAATAATTGACACCAGCACAACCAAGATGTGAAGTGTTAACATAATGTTGGAAAGTTCATTTTCCTCCAGTGTTAAGTACAGATAGCATTGCTACTCTTCAAACAAACTGACCTTAGCTAGAGGGCCGCAAATTTAATGAACATATGTAAAGGACAGATTAATTCTTGGGTTCGTTCAGGTCATTTAACTTTTTAGTTGAACTATATCTACTTTACAGAGAAATATTGAACAATTAACAGTGTTAAAATTGGTCAAAATCCTACCAAGTCACAAGGTCATTGCACTTCAAACAGTAAACAATAGAGCTCTATCAGTTAAACTTCACCATTGACCAATCAAATCCCTTTATTAGGACAACTCCCTCTTTTCATACTGCATTATGGTGACCTAATCAGCTGTCAAGGCTATTCAGCCTACACAATGGACAGTAATGTGTTTCACACTGTTCCTTGTTAAAAATACGGTGGAAAACCGAGAGTAAATCTTGTAAAAACCACCTCTGTAACTGCCCAGGCCACCTTATGTGACTCCCTCAGTCATATACCTGATGGAGACAGCTAGACTGACTCGAACCCATAAACGGTACATTCAAGTAAGATTAGTAGGCTGACATGCTAATCACTAAACCATGTCACTGAGCCGAATAGAGCTACAGAAATGAAATATTCACATGTATTGTACTGAGGTTGTATGGTCAGTTAATCCGATTATAAGGGATTAAGTGTGTGAATGAAGGTGACATTTATGAATGACCTCACAAAAGAAAATTACTGTATCGGCTCAGCAGGCATAGCTCTAAAATAATTTAATTTGGAATATAGATGCCGAGCAAGAATTAATTTACACTTTGAGACTGTTTGTCTAACAACTCAGGATTGTATTGCCATTTTCACACAATTGCATGACACTTTTTAACATAAATAGATTACAGCAAAAACTTCAAGGCACTTTAAACGTTGTAGGTCAGGCGCATACAGATCCATTTCTAACAATATTTAATAATTCAAAATTGGACAATATTAAAATATTGAAATTTAGCACCTGAAAGTAGGCTAATAGGCCTACGTGTGTACTGTACAGTACAGAGTAGCCTACACATTTTGGTATGGGATATTAAATGGCAATCAAAGCAATTTATAGTTTGCAAAGTAAAAGGACTGTAAAAAGATTAATGCTTACAGTGATATTAGGCAATGTATTGGGATTTAGAGGACGAACAGTGTAACCTTCGCCTTACTTCGGCAGACATGCTACAACGTGGATATTTTGTGCACTAAGACAAGAGCCGTCTTTCTGACAAGTCAGCCATCAGGCAGAACTTCGTTACAAACAATACGATTTTCACACGCCAACAAGCAAGATTGATATATTTTGCAACATAACGACATGAACTTACGCTTGATATTTCTTTAAACAGGAAGAATTTCCCCAATAGTTCCTGATTCGGGGTGTAATTTTAGTGCCAACTCGGCACTACCAGCCGGCGAAATTCAGCATGCTCGGCGCGCGACCCGAGAAGGGGGAAAATTGGGTCAATAGAACAAACTACTTTTTTAGTCAGGGGGGTGGTAGGTTAATATATTATATTTAAAAAAATATTTCCTTCGCACAAATATGAAAAATGTATATATAATTTAATTTGATATATTTATTGTTAATGAACAATTACGAGAATGTGTCATTTATTAGATTTTTTCGAAACGTGTTCCGTATGTAAATTTATAACATCCCTTTCATAATCGACATCGTCCATCTAAGAAGTCTTTGCTACCTTTTCGAGCAAAGTCGTGAAAGATGGCGAACGTGGTTGCAAGTGCTCTCAAAAATGTCTGTCGGGCTGGATCTGTCCTGCCAAAACTTACACATTCAACGGCTGCACGAACAACACATGAAAGAGATTGTGAGTAAATATTTATTTTCAAAAGTGCCATTTTCGCTTTCTTAAATAATTTAATTTATTAATGAAGTCGGTCTCTTCACCGGCAAGAAATCGACTAGCTCGTCATTATCACGTAGGCACAGCTGACGTCCTTAGCTACATTCTCCAAACACGTGGGGTATAAGCCGATTAAAACATATGATAAGGGTGCTATATCGCTAGGTTAATCCAGTTATTCAATTAATTTACTACGTACACTTCCTGATCGTAAGAAGATAATAGGATTAAAAGTTGTAATATTAAAGAATGAGTTTGCGTTATATTTTAGTGATCTTGTGTTGCATTTCTTTGAATTGTTTAATAAAAGTGTAAACGAAAAAAATGAATTAAGAATGCGATAGGCCTATTATACTTTATTTTGATTGATTTTCGAGAACTTTATCTTTTTAAAAAGTCTCAGATAAGTGTCTTCTAATCATAATAAAACAAAGAATAATTCAGGACATCCAGTGTATAAATTCCTCATCCATTGTTCCTCTGGCAACAGTTTGTACAGAGAAGTGCATAGTTCTTCTATTTTTACTTTGCCATGAAGGAATAGTAAATTTCCACAATAGTGAAACCCTCATATTTGATAGTTATATTAGTGAGGTTATAAATTAAGGGTGAGTATGGATCCAAATAGTAAAACAAAAGAAACAAAAAAATTAATTTTTGACATCTAGGGGAATTTCTTAACTCATTGTATCTCTGGCTACAGTTTGTGCCGAGAAGTGCATAGGCCTTCTATTTTTACTTTGCATTGAAGGAAACTAATCTTCCACAATATAGCAAAAGCCTCGCATTAAATGGTTATGAGGCTGTAATTAAGGGGTACAGGGCTGTCTTATAAGTGAAATACCCATGAGCATGTTTTAATTACCAATTAAGTAGGCCTAAGTCTTGTTAACTTACGAGTTCAGATTGGCCTATCATTGAATTAATCATTGATAAGAAATAACAACCTAAACGAACGTCGTATTTTAGTCTGGCCCTACCAGTAGTATCTTATCTTGTGTAAAAAATTATGTGTGTCAGTTTTAGAGATATTTATAGTCTAATGTCGAAAGGATTTTCAGGCCTGTGCTGTAATCTTTTCCGGCATAACCTTAAAATCGGTCCTGTGAAATTTTTTTGACATACCTTATAAATTCTATAAGTTGGGACACTGTTTTCAGTCCCTGCATACAGCAGTAATTGCAGCCTGATTAAACTGAAAGTAACAATTGTTCTTCGTATTGCGGTATACATGTAGATACATCTACTTGCAATTGCTTCATGCCATGTGCTTAAGTTGAAAATGCATGGAGGGTGGTCTATTGAACTCCCCTCAGGCTAATCAATCCATCTATTCTGTTAAAAACACAAATAAAGTAGCTCAATGTAAAAAAACAAAAATAACAAAAACAGATTGGAATATATGTAGGTCATTTTTATTGATCTGAAGGTTTTTAAACACATTTCTGGTTTATTTTTTTACTTTATCTATTATGCAACTTTGTTTCATGCCCTCTGCTGCGTAAAGTTGTAAATGTGTTTGCTTTCCCAGTCCTACTCAATGTAACATCCACGAGGCTAGCATGTTAGTGACGTGTAAGCAAAGTGCCCTTTGCAGGGTGTTAAATACCAATCAATAATTCAGTATTTAAATACATAGTAGGTCCAACAAGTGTAGTTATGTAATAAACAAATAGGGAGCAATGATGCCATAATTCATGGTTGTCATTTTATACATGTAAAATGGTATTTTGTATGTAAAATAACAAAAATTACACCATTATCCTTGTGTGTAGATTCATAAAAAATGGTGTTTTTGTATGTAAATAAACAGAAATTAAACCATTATCGTTGTGTGTAGATTCATAAAAAAAATGGTGTTTTTGTATGTAAATAAACAGAAATTAAACCATTATCCTTGTGTGTAGATCCCTAAAAAATGGTATTTTGTATGTAAATAAACAGAAATTACACTATTATCCTTGTATGTAGATTCCTAAAAAAAATGGTATTTTGTATGTAAATAAACAGAAATCACATTATTACCCTTGTGTGTAGATTCCTAAAAAATGGTATTTTGTATGTAACTAAACATAAATTACACCATTATCCATGTTTGTAGATTCATAAAAAAAATGATATTTTGTATGTAAATAAACAGAAATGACACCATTATCCTTGTTTGTAGATTCATAAAAATGGTATTTTGTATGTAAATACTGAATTTGTGAATCTTGATTATTTTCAGATTCTACCCAGAAGCGTATTGAGGTACAGAACCCAGTAGCTGAGCTAGATGGAGATGAGATGACCAGAATCATATGGCATAAAATCAAAGAAGAGGTAAGTGTTGTTTTTGAACTAAACTAAACGGTTGCGTGAAACCCTACATCTGGTGAGAAATTTATAATAAAATAAAAAAAGAGAAAAATGTATTAGCCATATGTAGAATTAGGTGAAAAATTTTTAACCTGAAAATTAGTGGTCACAAGAAATTTTAAATTTTTTCCAGGAATGGTCTTTGTCGTAAAGTGACAACTTTTCTGCAAAGGAACATCTCTCTAGGCTCTAGGCCTATTTTGACAAATTAGCTTATACGGTGAATAATTTTTGTGTTTTTTAGAAAGTGAAGATTTATACGGTGTTAAAGTTGTTTAACCCAAAAATAAGTGAACATACCTTGGTGGGGCCCTTAGATAGTTGAGTAAATTTCTGAGTTATGCCACAATTTTTTGGGGGTATTTATTGATGTGGTACATTGCGGTTACAAAATTCATCAGTGAATAAAAATAACACGTAAACAAGTATATAGTTGTAACTGGGATTTCTTTTATCAGTCTTCTAAGCAGCATAGTATTGATGTCTATGCCCTTCATATGTGCTGTGTGTATTGATTCTATTATTTTAATTTATTTTTTTATACTTTTAAGTGCAATATTTTTGTTTGTATTTCATAGATAATAGGGCTGTGTAAATGCATACAATATAATGTGCCTTCACAACTGAGTCAACATTAAAATATTGATAGATAATATTGTCAATGTTTTGTTTTAACATTAAGCACTATCTATAGTGTTATTGAACCGTGAAGGGTATGTAAATAAAAAATACAGGGATACTGAGTATATTGACTAAATATCTGTTTAAAATTATCTTGTTAGTGCATAGATACCTTGCGTACTTGTTACTGTATTAGAGACAATTATAAGTGTTTATGTCACATGGTTTGTTTTTATACCATTGACTGTAATTCAATACATATTAAAAATAATTGCCACAAACACACAGTATTAATTGACAAAAAAATAAATTTTGATTTTTCAAAATATTTATTGAATAATAAATGTTATAAAATAATAATTAAGATGGCGTTAAAAGTCCACCATACTGGAGATATGAACAGGAGTCAATTATCAAACTGGCTTTAACACGATTATCAAAAGTATCCAAACACAATTTTGCGAAAAGTTTACTGCCCCGGGTTCATATTTTGATCCAAAAAGTGACAGTTAACATTTTCTGCCAAAGTGAGGTTTTTTCCTGGTTTCCCACGGTGGTAACGGAGGCAGAGTATAATTAGGTCACTCAGTGAAATCCTCTAGGGCAAGATATTAAACCGTAATCAAATTTAGACATGTAGGCGTGTTTGGTTTTAAGCTCTCTCAATACATGTATTAAATGTCATTTTGATAATTTTTTAGTAAATTCTGGCCTATTTGTGAAATATGTAGATCATGTAATCTGTTGTACGTGTTATTTTGTATCTGAAGAATGTAGCCTTCTCATTGATATGGTTTATCTCATGATATCAGTCGTCTTGAGTTGATCACATGTGTGGAGACTGGTTCAAACCGGATAGAAGATCAGATTAGGGTTATCTCCATGTTAAATTGTAGTTTACTTAAAAAACAAAACAAAGACAATTTTTTTTATATTTTGGCAGTAAATGTGACCTTTTCATTTGCCACACGCCAAAGCTGAAATAATGTTGAATGTGACATTAAAACATTAATCAATCATTTTCTACTTGGTTTCCCAATAATGCTAGTGCATTTCAAGATAAGTTGTATTTTTCTGAGTTCTAAAGGTCGGCGTCATTGGCTTAGTGGTAGCATGTGCGTTTACGGAACTGAACCTGTTTCAATGGATAGAGTCCGCCTGTCAACCACAGGTATCTGAGCGAGTCACATGTTGTGGCTTCGGCAATTGCCGGAATGGTTTTTACAAGGTTTCCTCCCCGTTTTCTTAGGCAAGGTGAAGTGTTAAGTGGACATTCCATTGTCATATTAGCGAAATACCCTTGAGTATGACATTAAACCCCAATCCAACAAATATACTTAGTACTAATGGGATTCTTATTTTCCAATAGCAGAGGGTTTGTAGGAGGTTCCTGGTGCTCTCAGAGCTTAGGGGCAACATGTAGCTGTATTGCCCCCTCTGTGTTGTAGTTGTCCGCCCTGTGGCTTAGTGGTAGCGTGTGCGCTTACTAAACTTAACTCGCTTCGATGTACTATTCACCGGATCGAGTCCGCCTGTCCACTTTCGGGTATATGAGCGACTCCCATTTTGTGTGACCTAATAAGGCTATGTGCAGTGTGAAGTGGACTATCCGTTGTGAAATACCCTTGAGTACGATGTTAAACCCCAATCAAACAATGTAGTTGTCCTGTCTTGTCTACTGGCATTGAGGGTGATTTCCTTCGCCCATTGAAATGACACAATGTCATGTGAGTGAAATAACCTGTAGTATGGTGTTAAAACACAATCAATTATCAAAGTGAAAACTGTTGTGTAAGTGTAGCAATTTAATGGAATGCGGAAATAACTTTTCATAGTTAACAACATGGATAGTTCTGTTCTCGCCTAATATAAAAACCCTTTGGAATAAGGTATTATGCTAAGAATGTCCCAATGCTGTATTGAATTAAGCACTGGAAGAAAAAAAAAAGGTATGAGTGAGTTGCACGATGTGACTCGGGCAATCGCTGGGGATGATTTTTTAGAAGAGTTTTTCACCTTACAAGGATCTGTCTTAGGTCCCATCTTCTTTCTTTTATACATTAATGATATTCCAAAGGTTACTAACTTATTAGACTTTATTCTTTTTGCTGATGACACCAGTGTCTCTTTCTTTTCAGAAAACCCTTTGACTGCCATCGAGGTTATGAATGAAGAATTAGATAAATTACACAATTGGTTTATTGCTAACCGATTGTCATTAAATATTAAAAAGACTAAATTCATATTCGTTGAGCCTAATATTAAAAATTGGACAATATGTAATCCACATGTTCACATAAGTAATACGGAAGTTGAGCGAGTAAAACAATTTAAATTTTTGGGAATTTTCTTAAATTTTCTTTTTAAATTAAACTGGAAAACTCACATTGAATTTATACGCAAAAAAATCGCCAGAAACACTGGGGTCATCAGCCACGTTAAGCAACATATCAATAGAAAATCATTATTCATTCTTTATTATTCACTGATATACCCATATTTAACTTATGGATTAACTTTGTGGGGTAACACATGCAAGTCTCACTTAAATCCTCTTTTTCTAGTTCAAAAACGAACCATTCTCGCAATTACGTTATCTCATCGGCTTGAACATATGGCCCCTATATTTTTATTTCTGAAAATATTGCCTTTGCCTCTACTTGTCTCTCATAGCAATCTCAACCTTACATACAAATACTTCCATTATATTGATCTTATTTCCAACGACTTTCTACATTATATGATTAAATTAAATACTATTCAACCTCATCGAACTCGGCGCCGCTGGTTCGATTTCCATATACCAATACTCAGAACAAAGCTCTCTGATCACTTGATCAGATTTGTTGGCCCCATAGAATGGAATAATTTACCAACGACATTCCGCAGTTTAGCATCTGCATGTCTATTTAAATAAATACTATACTTACATGTTAAAAGATTTGTACATGCGTATGCATGCGCCCTCAAGTATTGTCCAAATTATATATATGCTGTTGGCATGCATGTGTAAATACTTTAATTTTCCTATACCCATTCATATTTCAACGTCATTTAATTCTATAACGGGATAGAACAAGCCCCTAACGGCTTTATTCCCTCCATTTAATTTGTTCAACAGTACCTGTATATAAATTATTATTATTTATGGTGAATAAATCAAATTCAAATCAAATTTGGGTATACCTGGGAATTTAGCTGTAAACATGGAAAGAAGAGCAGCCCTCAACAATCCCATTTCTCAATGCAAACCATATACTAAAGATCTCAAGTCCAAAATTTCTTATTCCCTTTTAACGTTCAAGAGGTCTATGGATTAGGAAGTTTAAAAATATATTTCATGTCAGACGTCCTGCTATTGGACACAATGTTAACCTCACGGAATGTGTCGGAAGGGACCAGGCGATTCTAACACTGTGTCCTATAGGCCAATCACTTTATACAAAATTCTGCTTTCAAACATTGTAAATAACTAGTTTTGACACTGTTTTAAACACAATATTTACAATTTTTATGTCCAAAGCGAAGCATTGAAAATATTGACATATTCTAAGTTGGCACACTTGTGTATGCACTTTGAATATGATTTTTTTCTCCGATGTTTTATGCCGAATGGGCTGCTGGTTGAAAATATATTTGAATACATACAATTAGATACAACTAAATTCAAATATTTCATGCCGAAGTGCAGCCGAAATAACGCTGATTGTGGTGTAGAACACTAACAATCATTAAAACCACATGGTGCTACTTCAACAGTACACCGGATATGATTGTAAATATTTAACAGCTGATCTCTGACACCCTGATTTTGTCTGTCATGACTCAACACTGGAGGAAAACACTAGGCTCCAAATATTATGGAAACGCTTTACATCTTGGATGAGATAGTATCAATTTTTGTTGGAATACACCGCCAAATATAAAGGCTTTAAAATGGCATTAAACCCCAATCAATCAATAAAAACCGATTTTGGCTGCTTCTATCTAAACATTTATTGTTGTTAAATCGATTTCTGTCCTAAGTTCGCAATATAAGGCAGTATATTATTACTTAAATTGTGTTCCGACATTTATTATATCTCATAACTATAACTGTTTTCTATAAAATCAACCAATGGGTCCATCAAGGTCTTAAGGGAAAATGTACCACCAAATAATGGGTTGTGCTATGGACAAAACATCTAGTGACAATTTTTACTGATGAGTCAGAGAGGGAGTTTCTCAGAAAAGGGTGCAAACAGCTCCGATTTTACTTTCGGTAGTTGGATATATCCTCTGGCAACAAGGGATGAAAAGCACAGTGTCTCCTTTACTTGGGTTCCATATTCGGTTAAAACGACAACAAGTCGCAGAATGCCTAATAGTGTTGTTGGCTGTGTTTGCTATTTGGGGTCCAAATGTATGTTCCGTTACTAGTTCTGCAAATAAGAGAAGATGTATTGATTCAAATAAAAACCCTTTAGCTTGATTTCCTCCATATAATAAAATCTCCAAGTTGTTTTAAATGACCGGCCGTACATGTCAAGGGATGTGTCAATCACTGTGTCGTCAATAATTGGAACAAGTTTATCGAGAAAAGTTCCATTGAAATTTGTGATGGCTTAAATTTATGTTGCATAAAATGTAACCAAAGAAATCTAATTATCTCTTTGCATTCCACGTGTGTTTATTCAATCGTGCAACTCAGCGAATACCGATTTTATGAAGTGTTTGAAATTAATTTCAAAGTCCTAAACAAATCTTGTGACACGCCAGGATGCATTTATATTATGTTAACGTGTAATATATGACATCAAAGAATGGAGGAAAAAAACACATCAAAATGCAATTTTTCTTCGATGAGATTGAATCTATCGATTTGTAAAAACCAACGATCTATAGGCAAGTTCTTTAATGAATTTTGA
>JAVFBW010162436.1:0-11572 GCA_034783835.1 Mopalia ciliata
AAAAAAATGGGGAATACAGGGGGTGTGCAACTCCCTTGAGTTAGACGGTAAAATTTGAAAAACACATATCCGTATGATTGTGGCTGATTTGAATGTTGATATTTCAAACTTAAGCACATGAAAATGTTGCAAAAAAACCCTTATGATCTACGCTCTTAGAAAAATAAGGCTCTAATGGAATCTTTACAGCTCATTAGTTATCGCTGTGAGGAACCCTTTTTTTGATTTCGTATGGAACACTCACAGCAACTGTCCCATGTATTTATACTTATCTTTTTTTTTATGTCAAAGCACCGTTTTCGTCCTTATGGTACCTTCAAGACCGATTCTGGTTTCGTTTAAAACCATCCTCTTTTCAAAAGAACACTCATATCAAATTATCAATCTTTTACAACAAACGACTTAATCAACAATCTTAATTGATCAATTGGAATTATGTATGACAATTTTTTTCTGGAGTAACTTTAAGCTAACTAACAAGTCATTTCTCAGTTGGCAATATGTCAAGATAGGGACCGCTTCTTAGGAATTAAACCATCATCTACCAAAAGGAGAAATCCGGCTATCCTGGATATGGTAGACTTTCACAACAAGTAGTACGACACTGTTACGCTTATAGTTACGTGTACACCTGACAAAATTTCATCGTTCGATATTTTTTTCTCGTACGACATTTTGTAAAGGCGGTTCATGAATTATAAAGCAAAACAAGGTGACTTGGGGAATTGTCAGGAGCATTTCTGAGTGATAACAATATGCCATCCTGACCAAATTTATCTCAAATATCGGGTAATATTCAGAATCCGTATAAGAGAATACTATGAAAAATCTATTTTTTATCAAATACAGGAAAGGAAAAAATCTTAAAGAGGGTTTAACCAAATACTAATTATCGATTCTGCAAGAGAAACAATGTCTGCCATACACGACCTATAACTGTAAATTATGTGCAAAAAGGTTTAGCCTACCAAACACTTTGTGGATATGAAGAAAATAGTAAGAGATTCGATAAATCCATGGTTAAAGTGAAATCATCCAAACTGCTCGTTTTCATGTGTGCTAACTAGTCCTTTTTGATGTATCGTGCTCTTGTTCGAGTCAGCCTGTCGATCATCGCGTACCTACATCCAAAATGACAATCCGTCACTAATTAAGTGAAATACTCTTGAATACAGCGTTTAGAAAAACACACAAAACAAACAATACTGAAAATATATTTTAACTGACTCATCTGACATAGGCAGACATGCACAGTTGTGTTTATATGAACTTTGTGATTGGTCAATTTTATTTTTAAAATAATTACGGTTGATAGTCATCCAAAATTCTGACGGAGTGATGAACAGTGTACCCTCTAGATAGTCCACGCTTCTGGTGTACATATACCTCTAACTAGTATTGTCGCGTGTTCTATTTTTGTGGACAATATACGTGAGTTCGCATGCCAGCGAAAGGTGGTGGGTTTTCTGGTTTGTCACTAGTCCAGTTGCTATAATAACGCTGGTCCTGCTGAATCTTGAACCTGCTCCCGAGCAGGTTCAAGATTCAGCAGGACCAGCTTTATTATATGTGAAATGTGTCTTTTTCCGCAAAATCCGACTAAAAAAAGCAAAAGGGATCTATTGGAAACAAAATCGCCAACATATAACTGCGATATACCCTGGTCAACAACGTATTGCTACGAGAGAATAATCTGTTACATGTTTTTTATACGAAAAGTTTTTATAGCATATTTATCTCTGTATTTTCTATAGGACATACAAACAAACTGACAAACAAATGATGCATAAACTATATCAAGAGCCGATCTGTTTACTGTTAAACATGCTTAAGAGCCCTGACATAAAACAATTTAGGAAAAGTTTATTGTCATTTAAAAGATATCCTACTAAAGAGGTTCAGCTAAGTCAGATCTTATGAGAAAAGGGAAACAACTCTTCTACCACTTTATTGGACTATTAACCCTGGAGCTATCGATCTATTATAACACTAAAATCAATTGATGTTTGAACCTTCCGAGTGCCCTATTCAGTAGAAGATTTTACGTGTAGTACGTCGTTATTTACTTTTCACACATGAATGAAGGAGAATTTTTCCGTCGTCATATACGTGAAATACCCTTGAGTACGACGTTATAAACACCAATCAAACAAACAATCAATCATGTTTATCTTTTTTAATTTAGAAAAAAATATTCCTTAGTAACTAAATGTTATAACTAAATATTAATAGTAAGCTAAATATATATTAATGTTTTATTTTGTCAAATTTTATTTTTGCTTCTTGTATGGCATTTCTGCGGCTCATCTTCAACAAGGAAGATTGAAGAAATACAGGAAGGTATTTCTAAAGCAAATACTCAACTTTACATTTAAAAGCGCTTAGGCTTGTAACTACGGAGGCTTTAAAATCCTTATATCAATTAGATCCATTAATATTAACAAATCTTTTTTAACCTAAGCCCTCGTTATACTGTTTTTAAAAAGAAAACATTTATGTTTTACCCATCCTAAAACTACCCCATACAGGTTAAAGTCTGTGCAATACTCTGACATCAAAATATGGAATAACTTGCAAAACAATTTTAGAATATGCGAAAATTTCAAAACTCTTTAAGAAATTGATTTCAAAATTGAATGGCTGTCAATACACAGGGTTTTTGTTTTTTTGTTTTAAAGCAGTTCTCCTTTTAATATTGCTAATATCTGTTTATTTATATCCAGTATTTATAGAAATATATCTTTAACAGTATATATATTATATATTTTTTATTTTATTAATTCTTTTAATTTATATTTTGATTGTATTGTCTTGTTATTATGTGTATTATTAATTCCCTGCAAATAGATTTTAGCTAGTGTATCAAATTGTTTGCGAAATATCAACGTTAAATAAAGCTAATTCTATTCTATTCTCGTGAAATTATTTTATTCCTGTGTTTTTGTTAATTTAACCAGTACTCGTGCCGTCATGCCGTCGTGCTCAAATATATTTCACTTTACCGACAACGGATTTTCCATTCTTTGCAACCATGGAAGAAGGATCAGTAGAGGGATTATCTCCTGGACCACGCCCACATGCCTTGAGATTTGTAATGTGTCTGGATTATACACAGCAAATATGAACACTGAAGATGAACAAATAAATTAAATCTCTTTTATTATAGAATTACAGCTGATCTACTTTATCGCTACTCCTGTTTTTACATTTCTTTTCAATATAACTGTTGGCTTCATAGGCTACCAGTATGGCTTCAATAATGTTGAGACGTCTAACAAGCAAACCGGGATAAGTTACCTGTGATATTTTGCGGGTTTTTTTCTTGAATTATCAAGCAAAATGTAAATTTTAATGAAAAATATAGAACATTTCAATGGGTTTTTTTTTTTCATATTTAAAATGTAAAAAATCTATTTTACAGACTACTTTATAAGTAAATAATTTTTTTTATCTATCGATGTTTTTAATGGCGCAGGCCGTATACTAGGCTAGACTCAATCCTTGTGATAACCAACATACAATCTACAACAGACATTACCGTCTCGACAATCTGATGTTTTAATTTTTTAACTACTCTCTGGTCATCTTCCTGTCAACGCATATCTTAAACGTTCTAATCTCCATGAAACAGGTTTGTGTAATAGTATCTTGTTCAACCCGAGTGTTTCCTACATAGTGTTTGTTACCATAATCAGCATATCTGTCAGTCTACTTTCTGTTATGCAACTTGTCTCTTCGTCCATTAATGTGTAACCTGTCTTAATTTGTCATTTTAATCATGTATTTTGTCTCTCAATGTAATTGTCATCCTAGTCTGTTTGTAAATATTTGTTACTCTAGCCCGCATCTTTGACGTGATAGTGAGTGTGTTGTCATTCTGTCACTTTGTTTTGTCATTCTAAACACTTTATGTGTCGTTATAATCAGTATGTGTGCATTGCCATTGTTCGCTAGAAAGCATAATGTCTCGTCAGTGTATCGTCATTCTATATTTGTAAAATGTCATACTATACGTATCCTCACTTATTCCTATTCCCGTCTATGTCATACCTGTTCAACCCCGCTCTAGTTTTAACCTATCTTAACGCAATAACTCTATACCCTGTCAGTATTTACATTGTTCTATATGAGGTAAACCTACACGTTTAGTCATGGCACGCGTCATTCGACTGAATTGGGCCGCCAAAGAAATAATATATGTGTGTAATCACCAAAAGACCAACAGAACAATTGAACAACCTATTGTATGGGTGTAGGCTTATATGTGTAAGTGTGTATGCTGTCTGCCGAACTGTGGACTCTTAATATGTATTTATTGACTAATTTTTTATTTTAGATCATCAGGATTCAAGCCTAATTGCAGATCTTTGCAAACAGTATGAAATAAATTCCAAGAAATATATCTATTGTGACAAGAAATGTAACATGCTTCCGGAGTAGTTTTCTTATCAATGGGTTATTTGTTTTTAGAATAAAAGTAATAGCATTTTAACATTTCATCTGTACAAGGGCACAGGAGAGATAAATTAAATATATGTTTTTATAGAATGTTACAAATTGGGACATTGTAATTTGATGTTGAAAAAGTGTTATCTTATATATTCAAAAATACTTTGCCTATGGTTCAGTAAAATGGTCGATTGCATTAAAATAAAGCATTAAAGTAAAGCCCAAAACTGGCAAGGGTATGTTTAAAAAATCCCACAAGCGCAATAAAGTTAGACAGGTGTAACACTATATGCCTTGCGCCCCTTATATGGCGGGGGCATAATAAATGGAAAGGGTGGCGGGGGAGGGGGGGGGGGTAATTTTGCTTTGAACTGCCCATCGAGCGCAATAAAGTAAGACAGGTGTAACACTATATGTCTTGTACCACTTATATGGGGGGGGGGCATAATAAATGGAAAGGATGGACGGGGAGGGGGGGGAGATTTTGCTTCAAAGTGCCCATCAAGCAAAAATAAGCTAGACAGGTGTAATACTATATGCCTTAATAATAATGAAACAAAGATCCTCTCGATACATTGAGTACTTTTGTAGATAGGGATCAGAATATGACACGAGTGGACGGACAGACAAACTTCCAGGAATGTTACTTGAATAGCATCATGACAGTTAACAGTCCCAATATGCCAGCTGTTCAAAATAAAATAAATGTCCGCTGGATACATTGAGTACTTTTGGAGATAGACCTCGGAATATGACAGGAGGTAGAGTGGGAGCAAATCGCGGAAAGATGAGCAGATAGACAAACTTCCAAGAACGTTACATACATAGCACGATGACAGTGCACAAGTCCAAATATGCCAGATGTTTTATAAAATAAATTTCAGCTCGATCCATTGAGTACTTTTGGAGATAGACCTCGGAATATGACAGGATGTAGAGTGGAGGCAAATGGGGGAAAGAGGAACAGATGGACAAACTTTTAATATCGGAATATGACAGGAGGTAAATAACAGACGGATGAACGGATAGACAAACTTTGAAGAATGTTACTTAGATAGCACCATGACAGTGCACTAATATGCCAGCTGTTAAATAAAATACATTTCAGCTCAACACATTAAGTACTTTTGGAGATAGTGCTCGGAATATGACAGGCGGTAGATTGGAGGCAAAGAACAGACGGATGGGCGAGCAGACAAACTTTGAAGAATGTTACATAGATACCACCACGACAGCGCACAGTCCCAATATGCCAGCTGTTAAATAAAATAAATGTCATCTCGATACATGGAGTACTTTTGGACATAGAGCTTGGAATATGACAGGAGGTGGAGAGGAGACGGATGGACGGACAGACAAACAGATGGACGGCACCTGTTGTAAGATACCCCCACAAATGAATTGCGGGGGTATAAAACAGTGAATTGTCTAATGATAGTTAGAAGCAGTTAAGTTTAATCAAAATATATATGTGTGAGTGTTATTGTTGTTGGCAATGGAAATAAGTTACTCAATAAATTTCTCCCAGAAGATGGGGGTTGACTATGGACGGGAGTGGGGGTCCTCTTGTTTATAATGTTGTGTAATGACGATTAAATTAAATCTGTTCTGTAAATTTGAACTTGAATAATTGTACAAAAGAAACGAGAACACTCTGCAATGTATCTGCTATGCTATTACGTAATGTATCCATCCCGTAGCATAGTATTCATTAAGAACTTCATCCGGAGTTCTTTCGTGAACAAGCTCACACGAACTTCTTTTCTCTGTTTCTGTTCGTACGTTGATTGACGTACAACTGTCTGTTGCGAGACAGCGCGTCACACAAGCAAGTTTTGACGAAGTTGTTGTCGCCAAAATTAGTGTAGAATTAGCCTTTCGGTCCCAGCGTGCTGTAGCATCTATGCGTCGTTCTGAAACAAAACAAAACTATTTTTACAACCATTTGGATTGAAACACAAAATACCTTAAAACACAAGATACCTAAAATACACGGACTTGAATATTAATTTAAATGTAGCAGATAGCAACTATGAATTGATGTTTAATTTAAGTATAGCAGATAGCAACTATTAATGGAGATTTAATTTAAGTGTTGCAAATAGCAAATATTGATTGAGGTAAAATTTATGTGTATCAGATAGCAACTATTGATTGAGGTTTAACTTAAATGTAGCGGATAGCAACTTCGGATTGAAGTTTAATTTAAGTGTAACGGGTGGCAACTACGTACTGAGGTTCAATTTATGTGTAGCAGATAGCAACTACGGAGTGAGGTCTAGTTTAAGTGTAGAGGTTAGCAACTACGGATTGGGGTTTAACTTAAGTAGCGGATAACAACTATGGATACAGATTACTTGTGGGTACGCTATCCGCCAGTTGAGTGGTTACATTTTTAACCTATAACGGCAAGCTGCCATGAATGGAGGAATGTGTCGATGGGGCGTCAAACCCTAGGCAAACAAGATAACATCAATCTTGAAAATAAACTCCATGTGATACGATTTCTCCTTTTTTCAAGATTCAAGAATAAATGGATAAATATGTGGACATATAGACATTTCTGCAAAGATATTTGTATATATCACGCACCTTTGTTTGTTCCAAAGACCTTGACTTCGCAGAGAGTTAGAATGTTTGAATCTTGTAGCTGAATCCTGACATAGCGCCCCATAACCGGTTCCTCACACTTGTAATTCACTGTAGCCCCGTTAACTTCGCCATGACGTCCTGTTTGGTAAAAACACAAGCTCGGGAGCACGAGCACATCTTTAATGCCCCAAATATTGCCAGTTTCTATTTTAAAGTTGACGAGGCGTGGTTCATCTTCAGCTGGAAATATAACACATTTCATTAATAACTAAGCTGTTAACAAGAAGATGATATAATATACCTTTAATAAGACTTTCGGTTACGACCATTCTGCTTTCAGTGAAAGAAACGGGACACTTTACCGTCTGCTGTGTCCTTTACATTTCATTTGTTTGGGGTTTAACGTCGTTCTCAAGGGTATTTCCCTTATATAACGACAGATTGTCCACTCCACACTGCTCCTTGCCTAACTGCTGTGGAAAACAGGGAAAAAACCTGGTAAAAACCAGCCCCGCGATTGTCGGAGCCAGATCGGTGTGCCTCACTCATATACCTGATGGTCGACAGACGGACTCGATCCCGTGAATGGTAAATCGAATGAGGATTAGTGACCACACACACTACCACTAAACCATGGCTGCGGACCATTCACGTCTGTCTAAACACAACTTACCTAGGCAAGTCGATTGGAATTAAAACTCCCGCCCTTTTCTACTTTGCTTGTTAGATGGAGAACCATTTGTTAACTAGAGTCTACAACAGTTACTTTAGGATGACCTCTTTATCCCGCCATTTAAGAATAGAGTTTCCGTTCAAATGAAAGAGAATTAAACACAGGATTACAACTAGTAATATACACGCACGATATTAGTTCCATTACCGTGTCCTGGGATCATCATATACACGTTAATTGAAAGTGGCATCGCGCTCGTTTGTTGTCGACCTTCATTTGTGAACGACTTTCTGATTGGCGGCTTGATTCTACCATAGTCAAATTAAAATGTTGGCTGGTTTTAACCGCGAATTGCAGCAAAGGTAGAAATGTGCAAGTCACGTCTTACGCATTTGACCCTTGCAATGGGAAGATGGTCTAAAATCATTGAAATGAGAAGATGGTCTAAAATCAGCACCTGACGAAGAATAACTTCCATCATGTAAACATTTTACATTTGATTGTTGTGTTTTGTTGAGCACACAAATCAACTAATCAATTAACTAAAGTAAAACGACTGTTACTATTCCAGAATACTAGTACCTCAATATTTTCGATTTATAATGCCATTTACATATCTTTTACATCTTTTCCTATTTAACTTTTGGCTCGAGGCTTTTACTGAATTAATAAAGTGACATATCCCAATGTTGCATCACTAGGTGACCGGCAATGATACAAAGAAAAAAAAAAGAAAAAAAAAAAAAAGGAAAATAAGACTGACTGAAGTATTGTGACCCCAATTCTCAATATATCTTCGTTTAAAAGGACAGCAGCCTTACATCTGTGTAATCGGATTCGCCGCCGGTGTGAAATACCCTTGAATAAGACGTTCAAATCTAGTTGGAACCTCATTTCCGAACCCATTGTGACGAAGAATACAGGTCAGAACAGTATGTATGTATATATATATTTGGAAAGTCTTGAAACTCAGGATACCACTACATCCAATAAATTAGTTTATTTAGTTTGAACCCCTTGAACTAGAAACTTTTTTCGACATGTTGCTAGGAACGATTTTTGTGGACTTTTTGGTTTGTTCGCCCTTAAAAAAGAAAGCTAATATAAATTCAACGTTTCTAGTGGGAGAAACAGTTCTTGAGATATAAGCAAGTTTCTATTTAGAGTAGAACAAAATCTGAAATATGCTATGGATAATTATGGCTATATTTTGTAGTCTGACATTTCCGAGTTATATGCTTTATTGACTGCATTCATCACTGATGCTACACACTAGCATATGGAAAAAACAAAACCATAACACGGTAGGGAATCGATCCTACTGTGAGAATACCACCTGTTTAATATGCTCAATTAAAAACTAACTTAAATGTTCATATTTAACTATTTGCAATCAGGCTTTTTAATTACATTCTTCATGTCAAAATATTTGAATGTTACATTTTGAGCACTCGTCAATCACTAAAAGTACCTACAGTATACACAAGCGTCTGTTGCTAGCTTTCTATGTACCTCAGGCTAATCATAGGATGATAGCACATGGTTCTCCGAGTGAACTTACGTGGAAGAAACCGACTGGTTATTTCTACGGATTTAATCAGATATGTTTCTTCAAGGTCTACCATAAACCATGTCCTTCTCTGTAGGTATGTGTGAGTACATGACCCATGGTCGAATTCCATATCGGTGTTTCCGTCCACGGCCAGGTCCGCCCCTCGTGGAATATCCAGGTGTGTGTACGTACTTTTCTGATAGGCTGGTTTATGTAAGGCTAAATTCACCCGACTGTCTCCTGGAAATAGAGCATTCAGAATGACTTTGATTCATGCTGATTCATATAAAAGTTTATTGACAAGAACGAAGGTACAATTGAACTAAAACATAAGGACGTTTGTGTGGCTGTTCTTTAGAATTATAACTTTGTTGTAAAAGTAGACAGCCGAAAATTGGACATATGTAGCTGGAAGAATAGCTGTAACCTCTTCAACGAAACTCAAACTTTTGCATTCTTTATTTTTCAAATCGAAATAAAATACCCACTTTAGAAACGGTTGCCTTGTTTTGAAATGGTCTAAGATATCACGCAAAATTTAAAGTTGGGCACTGGGTTACTGTTGGAATGTTAATAAATTTATAACGGGAATCAACAACTAAGGCAGCTAAATTATTACGTCAACGTAATTTTATATTTAATCGTACCAAAAATAAGAACAACAATACTACATACAAAAATAAATAACAAGTCAGGAGTAAGATTATGTGTGGCAAAGGAAAACACATATTTGAATTACGCCCGAGCCAATGCCTTGGTACTAACCGATCGATTAGCATGCAATGTTTGGTTGTATCAAAACATACGACAGTAATGCGTGATGGAGAATTGCACAAACATATAGCTTAGGGTTTGGTGTTAATACTCTGTCCAACAAACTACTTGCAATGTGCAATAAATTGCCCCATGCTTTGAGTTGTCTGACGAAGTCCCTTTTATCATGTGGTACTCAGTAGATTTATTTAAATTGCGCTGTCGTCGTCCAGCCAATTGTTGAAATGTTTCAGATACAAGATGTCTACCCTTACTTGTCTAATGTTGGTAGCCTTATACTAAAGGGTTAGGCTATTATTTGATCTTTGAACGCCAGGACAACACAGTCGTTTGGCGAGTACATCGTTTCTTCTTGTACATAGTTTTACTAACATTGGTTTGAGCACTGCACTCACTTCACTTTAAAAAACCCTTCACAACCACTGTATTGGACAACATACATGTACTTGCAGACTTGGAGTGTTAGAGGTAGGTTGTGTAAACATTTAGCATTTTTGTATTTTGTTGCCTAAATATATTTTCTACTGGTCAGATAGCTGAAAGTAATTTACACTTTGATGTGATCATGTTTCTTCATAATATTTTCTCTGGTCAACATTTAACATAAACTCTGGTAAGCTTTGCTAATTTTCCATATCTCTGTATTTGCTGCATGTGAACAATTCTTGTCATGGTTGTGTATGTGATTGCAGGTAGTGTGATTGCAGATAGTCAGTAAAGGATTAACGCCCTAGTACCACCCACCGGGTAGGATTCCTTTTCCTTGTTTATGTTATCTATATAATATCAATAAATGTAATATAAGTATTACTTCGTTGCAACATTTTGTACGACATATGTCAGATAATAAAATAATGCACTATTTATTCCATTGGCTTTTTTAAAGTGATTAGATTCAAAGCTACATACATGTATTATGTTTGTAAATATGCTAATTGTTATTTTGTCTGTTTATACAGGGTGTCTTATTGTCCTTATTAGTAATAAAGACTGCTCTACGGTGGGCAACTCGCACCCTAAGATTGTGTTCGGTGTATTCTTTACTCGCAAACACATTATCGGTTACAGAAATACTCCTGGACTATTTAATAATGTACAATTTCAGAGCAGTTCAATTCTTTGTCAAAGTTACTATCAAATTTGATTAATCTTAAATAGATATTTAACAACAAAACAATTTAATTATAACACAAATTTAAACATGTTTAATTTACTGGAGTTAATCTGTAACTATGACGAAATTACATACAAAGCTAGTTAGTATTTGATGGTTACAGACTACTGCCTCACTTGCACACCTGCTTCTTAATACACAGGTGTCAAAGAACCGGGTACATCGTGTACTGGTAGTGGGTGTCAAGTTGATGCGATATCTATAATCCATTGGAGGCCCGCGGCCGTGGCTCAGTGGTAGCGAGTACGCTTCCTGAGCTGAACATGCTTAGATTTACCGTCCACGGGTTGGAGTCCGCATTTCGACCATCAGGTATATGAGCGAGTCACATGTTGTGGCTCCGGCAATCGGAGGGGAG
>JAVFBW010162447.1:0-11571 GCA_034783835.1 Mopalia ciliata
CCTAGCTCAGTCATATTAGCCTTCAGACCTCGACAATTCCATTGTATTATGGAATCCATTAAGGAGGGTGGCGAATGAGGGGTCCAGGAACGTTCTGTGAACTTTTTGTTTTGGTTGGGGAACAGTTCCTGGATCTTCTCGGATTGGGGATATCCTCCAAAGGATCGCCCCACACTGTAGTGGCTGGGTGGGAAGAGGCTTCGCCTCGACCGCAACCTTGTGATGTGGAGGGAGGAGGCCTGCTGTCTACCTCCATCCCCTCCAAGGCATCGAAGCGGTTTGCCAGAGCAACCGACTCCGAATGGAGGGACTTACTAGTGGATGGCTGTGGAGAGGGTGGTCTACCCCTTTCCACGTTTTTCATATTAATCGGCTGTTCAAACTGGAACGTCTGAACAGCGTCCCTCGTGGCCTTGGAAGGGCGAACCTCCGGACCAGATGGCTTTTTGTTTTTTGATTGTTTGTCGGTTTTATTGTTTTTAGTTAATTTGGCCTGTGATTGGTTTTCCAACGATTGTTCAACATCTGTACTTGTCTGTGTTGCTGTAGCAGTTGTAACTTGTCTTGTGTTTAAGGGCATAACAGTAGGACGTTCATCCCCAGTTGGCCACGTAAGGGAGGTCTGTGTCTCAACAGACACAGAGGCTTTCTTCGTGACACTAGCGTAGGACTGGGATGACCCTTGAACATCCGAGACAGAGGCAAGGCGGCGTGCCTCGACATAACTAACGTTTTTTTCCGACTTAATTACTTGGATCTGCTTTTCTTTTATGAAGTGACTACAGTCTTTGGAGGAGGCCATATGGGCCCCACTGCAGTTACAGCATTTTATTGTTTTGTTGCAGTCGAAGCCCTCATGGCCTTCCTCAGAGCAATGAAAGCATACCAAACCACCTCTACACTGGGTCTTCCCGTGTCCGAACTTCTGACACTGGAAGCACCTTGTTGGGTTGGGGATGAAGGTATCCACCCTCATCCTGTAAAGACCAATGTAGATGTGGTCAGGTACTGTAGTTGAATCAAAAGTAATTAAATACGTATCTAATTTTAATATTTTACCCTCTTTTCTAGTTGTGAAACGTTTAACATTAGCTATACCCTGATCACTAAGCTTGGCGCAGATCTCTTCTTCTGATAAATCAGAGAGATCTTTACCTATGTCTCTAATAATTCCCTTACTACTATTAAGAGATCTATGAGATGTAACGGCTACAGATAACTCTAAAATGTTCTTAAGTTTTAGAAAATTACTTGCCTGTTGCTGTCTGGTACATTCGACCAAAATGTCACCAGAACGCATTTTTGTAACATTTTTTACAGTTCCTGCAGTAGCTGTTAGTGTTTTATTTAGCGCAAACGGCGATATTTTTGTGACAGGCTTATTTTCATTTTTGCTACATATTACTAGAAATTTGGCCCAATTTTCCGGTCTCTTTTCGCTTAAAGTTATTTCTGTTACTTTTCTTTTTTTCCTGTGTTTGTAAGGGGAGGTTGGGAAGCCATTATAAGGTGTAGAAAGTTTCACCACCCATGTCCCCCACCCTCGACGGAGTGCCAGCAAGGGCGAGACCCCCCCTGCGGTGACCAGCATGGGCAGGTAACGAGGGTTCCATGGGTGGTATACTTAAATAGGAAACGAAATAAAATTTTGTTCAGCTGAGGGGGAAATTGTTCCTCAGCAGAACCCAAAAAATATTTTGACCCATGAGCCACCGCCTTCTGCAAATGTTCTTTAAATTTAAGGCTGGATGGAATAACCTATATAATAAATTTGTAGTTTTTTTCAGATTTGATTTAATTAATTACGATGGAATTAATAATTGACCATTGCAGGGCTCGACGTGACCAGCCGATTGATCAGATCGGGCCAATCTGACCACCCGTCTAGGAGAATATTGAGCAAAAGTGACGTGTTGGAGCAGAATGGCTATGACGCACCCTTTTGCCAGCCAAACAACCCCTCAGTCACCAGGATCTCATTCTCCTCCGACACGGGATGTAACCTACGGCCAACAGGTTGCCTCTTTTCTCGCCTCTTACGATTGATTGAGGAAAGAGATTAGCAGGCTCCGGAATGGAACCGGATGGTGCGGTCGTGAGTACTAGTCAAAACAGCGTCGTCACAAAAGGATTATCCGATGCTGTAGCCAATGGTGTTGCAAGTACCACTCAAAAAACCACATGTGTCGAGGAAAAAGGTCTACCCGAGACCCTTTCCAATAAAGAGACGGGTGCGGCTGTTACGGAGATGATAAGGAAAAAAAGGAAATGGAAACCCCATGACCTTGTCAAGAAAACGAAGATGGTGAAGACGACGGAACTCGCAACCGAGGTTGTCACACCCCAGCAGGAAGACGATGGTATCGATTACGACGAGGTGCATAAAGCCATTATGGGGCTCGAATATAACACAGGACAACCAGATCACAATGACGTTATGGATCAACCGTCGTTTAAAGAACCGGAGTTTGTGCCAATGGGTGAGAATGGTACCGCGACCAAAAGCGGGCCCTCTTTTTTGGAACATTTAATTGATGATCCAGACGGTACGATCGTAAAATCGGAGTTTGTGTCGGTTGTGCCCATGGGCGGTGACAGCGTCGCGACCGTGATCGATTCCTCATATGTAGAAAATGTCAGGGACGATTTAGACTTTAACTCTGTGTTGGACATGAGCATTCGTAAATGAGTAAGTAACAAGACTCGAACTGTTCTTATAACCAGACTTGTTTGAAACGGTATATTTTGTCGTTATTAGACTTTAAATTTGTGTTGGATGTGAACCTATGTAAAATGAGTAATATGAATGTGATATATTTCGGTTTGTGTTAAAATGCCATCAAATTCATTTTGTATACATTGTAATAAAGGGTTAAAAGGCCCCTTACATCAAGGTCTTCTTCTCTTTAGGTCATACTCTTTCCTGTATTGGCGATGAATGCTAATATTGGATAAACGTGGTAATTAAACAATATCTTGTTATTTTGCAAACTGTAAAAAATACAAATTGGTAGCCAGAATAAACCCTATACCAATAGTGATAAGAACGAATTGGGCGCGTTATACCACCATTACGCTTTCAGACAAAAGTTACCTCTTTTATAGCCGAATAGGTGTTTATTAACTATCACAGGATTGATATATACGTGCTAGAAATACAATGAAACGAAAATGTTTATCATGTATTCGGCATGTTATAACCACATTGCATCGAGGCATTTATGTAAAGCCAAGTGTTTAGCTGGCTGGTGTCATGTGCGCAAGTGTTATTTTCCGCTTACAATCATACTTGTAATTTTCCATCACCTCGTTTATTGGCCGGGTAGCTATGCTAATGCGTAATAGATGATCACGAGTTCGTGTCAAGGTCGTTTGTCAAAAGAGGATAAGTGCAGCACGTGGAGATATAGGTGAGTAGTGGTGTACGTGAAAGTTTTCCCATTGGTCGATTATGTAATGCATGATAGCGGCGTGAAAAGTCGGCCTCGGTTAAATAGGTCGGTTTAGTTCAACACGTGAGAGGGTCAAGTTACACCGCACGTGGAAGTTCACTCATTGGTCGATTGTCATTATGTTATACATTTTTTGTGTAATCTTACCCGTTCTTACTGACTATGTTGAAATGTAGACGCGAATAACTAATTATTCTTGCTTGTGAAATAAGAAACTAATTTCAAGTGCGTTTACAAATAAGCAGCTCCTAAACAGGATACCTGAATACATCTATTTGTTTCTAGACTGTATATTTTGACGTTAGTAATAACGGCTTTGGAAGCAGAATTGGGTCATGATAGTTCAATATTTTCAGTGGAATTTTTTTTAAAAATAGATCGACATCTACGCCGTTATGCATCGGTTCAATAACATTATCCATGTTGGCTTTTGCGGTAACAGTATTTTCCTAAGAACAACGAGTGACCGGCTACTTTTGTCTTGAGGCGGTTGCCAGTAGTCGTGGTCAAGTGGTTAAGCGGTCAAGGGTTCAAGCGGTCAAGATTTAAGTGGTCAAGCGGTCAAGGATCAAAGGTCAAGTAAGGGTCAAGCGGTCAAAGGTTGTTGAAGATGAAAAAAAACCGGGCTCGGCCAGTTTTATGCAATATTTTTCAATATTGAAACTAGGTGTGATGCTTCCTAACATATGTGCCATAAGGTGTAACCTGCAGACCAATTTGTGTAATACTTTAGCCAAAACCTTGGAAGTGTGGGCGAAAGCATGAAAAAAATAACATTTTTATAACGGATTAAAAGTCTACATTGTCTATTATCTGCCCGTCGTGTTTCAAAGGTTGTATGATGATTTTTTATGGGGAACATATATGGGTAAATGGGTCAAATTGAGTTTATTTGGATGTTTTATATATCCTCCTTATTTGGATACGAATATTCAAGAATCAACACTTTACTACATAACTACTAACGCGGTCAAGCGATCAAGTGGACAAAAGGTTTTCGAAGACGATAAAAACGGCGCTCAGCCCGTTTTTCCGCAATGTTTTTAAATATTGAAACTAGGTGCGATACTTTGTAAGATTTGTGCCATAAGGGGTAAACTGCAGATCGATTTGTGTAATACTTTAGCCAAAACCTGGGAAGTCTGGACGAGAGCATGAAAAAAATAACATTTATGACCGGTTAAAAGTCTACATTGTCTATTATCTCCCCGTCGTGTTCCCACGGTTGTAGGGCGATGTGTGTTCGTATATTATGATTTTTTATGGGAAAAATATAAGGGTCAAGGGTCGGAGGTTAAAGGTAGTCAAAAGTAAAAAAAAAACGGCACTCAGCCCGTTCTTTTCGCTATGGTGCTTTGCTTTGTAACATTTATACTCCCGACGACTTTGAGTACATCTGGATGTTTTATATATCCTCGTTATGGAAATACGAATGTTCAAGAATTAACATTTTACTACACAACTACTAACGCGCTCAAGTTGTGCAAGCGATCAAGGGTCAAGTGTTCAAGCGGTCAAAGGTTGTCGAAGGTGAAAAAAACAGCGCCCTGTTCGTTTTTCCGCAATGTTTTTCAATATTGAAACTAGGTGCGTTGCTTTGTAACATATGTGCCATAAGGTGTAACCTGCAGACCAATTTGTGTAATACTTTAGCCAAAACCTGGGAAGTGTGGGCGAAAGAATTAAATTTTTTTTTTTATGACCGATTTAAAGTCTACATTATCTTTTATCTCGCCTTCGTGTTCCAACGGCTGTAGGACGATGTGTGTTCGTATATGATGATTTTTTATGGGGAAAGATAAGGGTCAACTGGTCAAGGGTTGAGGGATCGGAGGTTAAAGGTCACCTAAGGTAAAAAACGGCACTCAACCCGTTTTTCGCTATCTTTTTCAATATGGAAAATAAGTGCGTTGCTTTGTACCATTTCTGGCTGGTTGGATAGCTGGCTGGCTCACTGGCTGACTGTGACTGTGGCTGGCTGGCTGTGGCTGTGGTTGGCTGACTGGATGTGGCTGGCTGACTGGCTGTGGTTGGCTGGCTGGCTGGCTGCCAATTGCTTTGGCTGTTGCTGGCTCGCTGGCTGTGGCTAGCTGGCTGTGGCTGGCTGTGACCGTCTTGCTGGCTGGGCTGGTGAATCAGCTGGCTGGCTGGTGAATCATCTAGCTAGCTGGCTGGCTGGCAGGCGAATCATCTGGCCAGTGGCTGGCTCGCTGGCTGTTGCTGGCTGGCTGACTCTGGCTGTCTGTGGCTGGCTGGCTATGGCTGTGGCTGGCTGGCTGTGGCTGGCTTGGTGGAAGCTGGCTGGCTGGATTGTTCGAGGCTGGTTGGCTGTGGCTGGAACTAGCTGTTGCTGGCTGGCTGTGGCTGGATGGCTGTGGCTTTAGCTGGCTGGTTGGCTGGCTTGCTGCTGTGCCTGACTGGCTGGATGTGACTGGATGGCTGTGGCTGGCTGTTGCTGGCTGGCTGTGTCTGTAGCTGGCCGGCTGGAGCTGGCTGACTGTGGCACGAGCTGGCTGGCTGTGGCTGTGACTGGCTGGCTGTGGCTGGCTGGATGTCTGGCAGGCTGACTGGCTGTTGCTAGCTGTGGCTGGATGTTGCTGACTGTGGCTGGCTGGCTGTGTGGCTGGCTGACTGACTGTAGCTGGCTGACTGTAGCTGGCTGGCTGTGGCTGTCTGTCTGTGGCTGTAGCTGGCTGGTTGTGGCTGCTAGCTGTGGCTGGCTTGTGGCTGTGGCTTTAGCTGGCTGTAGCTGGCTGGTTTGCTGCTGTGCCTGACTGGCTGCATGTGCCTGGATGGCTGTGTCTGTAGCTGGCTGGATGGCTGTGTCTGTAGCTGGCTGGCTGGCAATAGTAATAGAAGTAAGACCTTCTAATAGCGAAACATATAATTTCCAGCCTTTATCAGATAACGCTATATTGTTCATTGGTGACTGCCCTTTTTGTTGATTAATTTAGTAAGCAAACTGCTGATTCATATCGTAAATTATAGCCTGTAATATGGACTATTAAACTCAATTAAATAATTGGAAATAGCTGTAAATATAAGCAATATAAAAGGAAAATCTCATCAGTACATTTGGTGATCAATATTAACATGACATACAGGTATATTCCTGTCGACGTCCATAATTTCTGTTCTCTGATATTCAGAAGGTTTATTCCTACTTCATTCGATAGCTACTGATCCATTGTATCCGTTGATATATTTTTTGGGGAGATGGATGCCTAATGTGTAACTCAGGAGCAATACAATGAAGACCTGATAACTACGATATTATCTGATTTGCGTTCTATTCAGGTAAGGTTATATTGGTCATTGGTTTCTGCCCATTCTCTTAAATAATTTAGCACCCAACCGAATGATTTATAGCTGAAATTGTAGCATGTAATAAGGGGTTTGCAACCATATAAAATACTTGTCTATAACTGTAGAGATAAGCCAGAAAATAGCAAAATATCAAACAGTACATTTAGTGAGAAATGTTAACAAAGCATGCTGGTATATTCCTGTCCTGGTTGTCGTCAATAAGTTCTTCCCCGTTATGGTCAGAACAATTATTCACACTTCATTAGATAGTTACTGATCCATTGTATCCGTTGATATATTTTTGGGGCAGATGGTTGTCTTATATGTAACTCAGGAGCAATACAATTACACCATGATAACTATGATATTATCCGATTTGCGCTCTATTCAGGTAACGTTATATTGGTCATTGGTTTCTGCCAATTTTCTTAAATAATTTAGAACCGAACCTAGTGATTTATAGGTGAAATTGTAGCATGTAATAAGGGCTTTGCAACCATATAAAAGACTTGTCTATAACTGTAGAGATACGCCAGAAAATAGCAAAATATCAAACAGTACATTTAGTGAGAAATGTTGACAAGGCATGCAGGTATATTCCTGTCCTGGTTGTCGTTCATAACTTCTTTCCCGTGATAGTCAGCACGATTATTTATAATTCATTTGATAGCTACTGATCCATTCTATCAGTAGATATCTGTGTTGGGAGGATGGTTGTTACAGTAGTCCCACGGTAGTAATAGAATAAGACCTTCTAATACCAAAACTTTCAACTTTAAGCCTTATCAGATAACGCTATATTGGTCATTGGTGACTGCCCTTTTTGTTGATTAATTTAGTAATCAAACTACTGATTCATATTTTAAATTGTAGTCTGTAATATGGACTACTAAAGTCAATTAAATAATTGGAAATAGCTGTCAATATAAGCAATCTAAAAGGAAAATTCCCATCAGTACATTTGGTGATCAATATTAACATGACATACTGGTATATTCCTGTCGTATTGTTCGTCCATAACATCTGTTATATGATATTCAGAACGTTTATTCCTACTTCATTAGATAGCTATTGATCCATTTTATCAGCTGATATATGTTTTGGGAGATGGTTGTCATATATGTAACTCAGGAGCAATACAATTACGCCCTGATAACTACGATATTATCCGATTTGCGTTCTATTCAGGTAACGTTATATTGGTTTCTGCCAATTTTCTTAAGTAATTTAGTACCTAACTTGAGCGAAAACTTGTAAAAAAAAAAATGATTGACCAATTTAAAAGACAGATTTAATTCAACAGCCAAGCAATATTTATGTAGCTTATTGGTTATTGGTAAGAAAGAATAACTGACGTATATAAATATTGATGTATTGCTAAGTTAAATCAATCACCAGTCTCCGCTGCCTTATAAGGCAGCACTTGAGCGAAAACTTGTAAAAGATCGATTGAACAAATTAACTGACAGATATATTTCACCACTCAATAAATATATAGTTAACTTATTGGTTATTGGTAAGATTGTCTACCTGACATAAATAAAATATTGATTATTATTGATTTAAATCTATCAGTTACCTCCACTGCCTTATATACAGCATTTGAGCAAATTAGTGTAAAAAAAACCCACCAGATTGACCAATTTAACTGATATACTCAAATCATGATTTAGTCAATATCTTTTTACGTCAGTTAGTCCATCTTACCAATAACCAGTACGCTAAATCAATATCGATTAATTGGTGGTTTAAATTTATCAGTTAAATTTACCAACCTATTTTTTTTTTACAAATTTTCGCTCAAATGCTGTCTTATAAGATAGACGATCGAAAACTTGTAAAAAAAAATAATTCTGAAAAATTCTACTGACTGATTTATTACACCAATCAATCAGTATTTGTTAAGCTTGTTGGTTATTTGTAGAAAAGACTTACTGATGTAAACAAATATTGATAATTATTGATTTAAATCTATCACCAACCTCCGATGCCTTATAAGGCAGCACTTGAGCGAAAACTTGTAAAAAAATTGATTGACCATTTTAAATGACAGATTTAATTCAACAGCCGAGCAATATTTATGTGCCTGATTGGTTATTGGTAAGAAAGAATAACTGACGTAAATATATATAGATATAACCACGAATAACTGTGAACTGACATAAACAAATATTGATAATTATTGATTTAAATCTATCACCAACCTCTGCTGCCTTATAAGGCAGCACTTGAGCGGCCATGTTGAAAAAATCGATTAACCAATTTAAATGACAGATTTATTTCAACAACCAAGCAACATTTATTTAGCTTATTCGTTGTTGGTAAGAAAGAATAACTGTCGTAAATATATATAGATATAACCACGAATAACTGTGAAATATTTAAGTTCGAGCTCTTTCCTGGTAACGCTATATTGGTCATTGATGTTTGCTCTTATACTTTGTTAATTTAGAAGTCAAACTAATAATTTATAGCTTAAAACATAGCTGGTAATAAGTAGTATTGCATCCAAAAAAAAATAGCTATAGACACATGCCATAAATTATCAAAGCTCCTAACATTACATATTGCGGTAAATTCAACATGTCACACCAGTTTATTCTAGCCACATGTTTCATCCATAACTTTTTGAGCCTAATAGTCAAAACTGCAATTTACAGACTGTTATGTAGCTAAGAAACCATTCTATCATATGATATAAATTTCAGAACGTTTTTTGTCAGAGTTTACCCGCATGAATACAAAACTTGTGCCCTTACAATAGCGACAAATTCAATATTATGATATATTCAGGTAGCGCTGTATTAGTCATTCGTTTCGGCCACATTTCTTTGTAAATTAAGCATCCAACCTACTGATTTGTAGCTTAAATTGTAGCCTAATATAATGGCCTTTCAACCACATAAAATAATTATCTATAACTATAGACACACGCCATGAAATATACAAGAGCCATACGGTGCATCTTGTGAGAAGTTTTAACATGGCATACAAGTGCAATCCTGTCGTAGTTTTGGTTCATAACGTCTTTCCTTTGATAGTCGGAACTACTATTTTTACATTGTTACATAGCTAAGATTCCATTCTATTATTAGGCTTCCATTTTGTATACATTGTTGCCTGAGTAGTCTCGAACGAGTAAGACACGTAAGCCCTAATAACTGCGAAATATTCACATTCGCGCTCTTTCCAGGTAACACTATATTGGTCGTTGATGTTTGCTCTTATACTTTGTTAATTTAGAAGCCAAACTAATGATGTATAGCTTAAAACGTAGCTGGTAATAACTACTTTTGCATCAAAAACAAAACTAAATAAATATAGACATATACCATAAATGATCAAAGTTCCTAACATTACATATTGCGATAAATTCAACACGTCATACCAGTATATTCTAGCCATATGTTTCATCAATAACTTCTTGAGTCTGATAGTCAAAACTGCCATTTACAGTTTGTTATGTAGCTAAGAAACAATTCTATCATATTATATAAGTTTCAGAACGATTTTTGTCGGAGTTTACCCGCATGAATACAAAACTTGTGCCCTTACAATAGCAAAAATTCAATATTATGATATATTCAGGTAACGCTATATTAGTCATAGGTTATGGCCACATTTCTTTATAAATTACGTATCCAACCTTCTGATTTATAGCTTAAATTGTAGCCTAATATAATGGCTTTTGAACGTCATTAAATAATTATCTATAACTGTAGACACACGCCATGAAATATACAAATGCTATACGGTGCATTTTGTGAGAAATTTTAACAACGCAAACAAGTATATTTCTGTCGCAGTTTTTGTTCATAACGTCTTTCCTTTGGTAGTCGGAACTACTATTTTTACATTGTTACATATCTAAGACTCCATTCTATTAGTTGGCTTCCATTTTGCGTAGATTGTTGCCTTAGTAGTCAGTGACATTTTAATGACAATACTCAGGCCTGCAGCTCGCGTTAACCCGGTATCGACCATACCTGGTGCTTCTTGTATGCACCATATCTTCTTTCTACTATTTATTCTTTGTTAAAAATTATAATGTGCAAGCTATAATTGCGACTGGTGTTTGTTCTTACACTTTGTTCGTTTAATAGGCAAACTATTGACCCATAGTTTAAATTGTAGCCTGTAATATGGGCTTTTGAGCTAAATAAAATAATGGCCAATTACTGTATGGATAAGCCATCAAAAAGAAAAATTCGCATCAGTACATTTGGTGACCAATGTTAACATGCCATACAGGTATATTCCTGTCTTAATTTTTGTCTATAACTTCTTTATGGGACAAAACATCTCAGGCGAAGGGAGGATAAACTGTTAACTGGATCTTTGCTGGCCAATGTATACCACAGAGGCAGGCAGTGTTAACTAGTCGTGGGTCTACCTGTGCTATACACTCAACCAGAAATCAATCAAGCGTATCGCATATGATGTGTTACCTCAGGTTATATTGATAGTCTATACGACCATGCAACGGGACTATTCCTTGAATTACACATTCCACACACTATCTGCACATGGCTCACATAGCCTTATATAATGGCATGTTTCATAGAACAATAAAGTATCTATTAACAATCAAAGCTTGAATTGGTTTGAATGTCATATATTACTAATATCGTTTTTAAATGCGATACAATACTTATATTACTTTCTTAATTTTGTTTCCTTTAAAACGTAACGTACATAATTTTAAAGGGATTTCGAACTTGTACTTACCTATTTTCGACCTGAAAATAAAAATAAGGGAATTTGCCAGCGGAAGCTGTTGCCCGACTACCGCCCCGTGGAGGCATTCCCTTTT
>JAVFBW010162458.1:0-11571 GCA_034783835.1 Mopalia ciliata
AGTTTCCACATCCCCCTCCCCCTTCTCTGTACAATCGAAATATGCACTACAGTTTCCACATCCCCCCTCCCCCTTCTCTGTACAATCGAAATATGCACTACAGTTTCCTCATCCATTGGATTAAGACTCTTCAAGCATTTGGTGCAGTCAGTTTCAATGCTGAGTCAGATAACAACTGTAAGAAAACAAAATTGTTTTTGTATTCGAATGTGAACAACCAAGCTGGTATACTTCTGTCTACTCAGACAGGAATATATGTTTTTAATAAGTGAAGAGAGAAAATGTGCTTCCCTCGACCGTGATTGAAACCTGAATATTGTAGTGATTACTAAAACACATTACTGGTATTACACATCTAATTTAATTTATCAATATCCCTGTGCCAGTGAGAGTGTGTTTTTAATAAATATAAACTGTTTGTAAATATTCATGTATCTTGTTTCATTGAAAGCCCTTTTTCATTACCCTGGATTTTGTATTGAACCTATTAATGTGCCCATAATAAAGATAGATAATGACTTTACATTTACACAGCAGTTTCTACAAAATTTCCCAGGTTCCTATCCTAAATTCTTCAGACCATAATCAGGGTTCTGAATCTGCTTTTAGGTTAATTTTAACAGGAATAGCTCTGGATACTGCCCTAATGTACGAAGAACAAAATTTCTACTATATACATGTAGCAATTTGAACAACCCACTTATTTATTGTTATATTACAATTTTAATTGTTATATTACAACTTAATTTATGCCAATTTTAATTCAGGAAATGATTCATCTGTGTTCATCCGATGTAATTTTTATACGCCTGTTATTTGACGGGACATTATGGGGTTGTCCTTCCGTCAGTCTGTCCGTCCATCCGTCAACTTTTTGGTTTCCGTATGTTAATTTGAAAACTTCTTATGGAATTCCAATCAAATTTAGTATGAATGTTCCATGTGACGAGACATCAATTGGGATTGATTTTGGCAAAGACTAAATTTGTTTTCTATATGTTTACATTAAAACTTCTTGTGTAATTCATATCAAACTTTATATGATTGTTCCATGTGACAAGACATGGCTTGGGATTAGTTTTGGCATATGTTGGACTACAGGTGGCGCTACCTTGTGGCAAAGTCTAAATTTTTGGTCTGTATGTTAATTTCAAAACTTTTTGTGGAACTGGAATCAAACTTAGTTGGTAGCAGTCTTCAAGTTGATAAGACAGAGTTAAGATATTCCAAATATCAAGATGCGTGTAGGATTTTTGTTTGGTGTATTTTTTGTCTGTACATGCTGTCACCTGGTGGAATCTATTCTAACCCAGTTTTAATATTCCATGTGACAAGATTTCTTCCGCCGTATATTGCGACTCACTTGAGCTCTTGTTATAAGAATATATAAACAGCATGTTTCTATCCATGTATGGCTCCTTAGTATATAGTCTTTATCACTAGCCTGGGTTTTGTATTGGACCTGTTCAAGTCACCTGTAATATATTATCCTCAGAGACTCAAATAAAACGTGTTGTTTGACACTTAAGAGAGATTTACTTCATGGAACTCCATCAAGCATAGCCTAATCTAAATGGATTAACCTAAAGGAAGAGATTAAAAAAGGGGCCTGAATCTCACATGAGCATCTATCAACAACAACCAGTACTCATTTCTTTCTCCCGTGTAATTGATCTTTTCTCTCAAACTCTATTGAACGGAAGCCGGGTAGCTGCAATTTCTTTATCCACACATTTCAATTTGGTAATGAGTTGTGTATATAAAGTATAGCACAAATCACTTAAGTTAATCAGTTTGAAAATAAAACAACCAATCAACTCTAGACATCCCATTTTCACTGCACACACACATAACAATGAATTACTATAGAACATTTTGTTCACAGAATATTTCTTTCTTTAAAAAAAGTAAAAGTCTGTCTTTATTGTTCTCTAAGAGAAAGCCTGGTCCTAAAAGTCTGATCATTAAAGCTTTATCACTGTTACATGTCCCATATTGTTAGCTGTTATTATTGTTTTTATAATTATTACTTCAATATTATATTCTGTTGGCATTAGTAGGATATATAGGCTCATGTTTCTTGTATTCACCACTGACATTAAACAAAGATTTTGACTTTGGCTTTTTGATCCTTGTCTTTGAGGGTGGTTCCTTTGACCATTCATGTTTGCTATGAGTTAATTAACATTACAATTAAAGTCAGTTAACCACTCAAACAAACATAACAATTTTTTTTTTTTAAATTTGAAAGAAAACCAAAGGAATAAAAATAGTTTGTTTTTGGGAAAGTGTTTAATGGTTGTGGTTATTTTTTTGTTTCAGAACCGTTTCCAGAGTATGGTATTGTGATCATCGTGCTTGGTTCTCTACTGCTGATTGTTCTTGTCGCAGCTTTCTTCATCTACAGGTAAGTTACCTCAATGAGACCATCATCTGTACTCATTAGCCCTCTCGTGTTAAAGGCACCATGTTTCATACATATTTCAGTTTAGCAGATTGGGTAGTGGGGGTGGGGTGGTGGGGGGGAGCTGAATGTAGTGAGACGCCATTCGATATAAATATTTATAACAATGACTTCAAATCACATTCACTAAAGAGGAACAAGAAGCCAATATATGTTTATGATGTCTTTTCATTTTCCTTTGAGTGCCCAGTATTTGTACTGTGATGTTTTTGTTCGTTGCGGCTTGTGTCAGGGATGTTTTCCTTACCATTGGGCTAGCATGTCATCATGTGAGTGAATAACCTTTAATATGGCATTAAACACCAAATCAAGTAAACAAATCAAATCACATTCATGTCGACTATGTTGTAAAAGCAACATTTTAAATCGTGTGTAGATCACCTAATGACTCTCGCAGGGTTTCTTATAAGCTGTTAATCCAGCACCGCCAATGCAAGGTGATTTATGGAAAAAAAGCAACCCCTTATAAAACATGAATCAAGCGGACAACAAGTCTGACTTTAATTATATTGTAAAAAGTGATATAAAATCTGTCTGGAATACTTAATAGCTGTTTACCGAACTGTGAATCTAGGGAAAATAATGTGCCGGAGTTGAGATCCTAGTCAGAAACATGAAATTACCACAGTGAATTATGGATTTTTGAAGTAAACTTGTGAGTTGAGGAATAGGAGACATCTCCCCAGCAGAGCTTTACGATCACTACAAAGGGAAATCAATAGGAGGTTTGCATGTATTTCTATAGTGGGAATCAATCCTAGCTGGGAGTTAGGAGAATGTACATGGGAACTGAGCAGGATGAATTATTGGTTGTTCTTAACTTCTCCTCGCATGGTGGTTTTCAACTTCATCAGAGATCAGCTCTCTTTTTTAAAGTTTATAAAGTTTAACGGAGAAATTATACAACTATGTCAACAATACAGAGGTTTTGAGACATGACTTTACGGCAACAGAGTGACCACGGGAGGGCAGGCGGGTTGTTGGTAAACAGGAAATTGTAACCGTAAAATTTTTACTTTTGCAAAGAATTATATTTTAAGCCATGGGGAAAGGAAATTCATACTCTGTTGTCATAACGCCATTACTGAAAAACCCGTATAACAAGCAAATTCAGTAAACAATTGGCGCAAATTTGCTTCTTTCACAGAGTATAGGAAATTTACAGCTTTAGTAGTGGTCTAAGCCCTTTGATATCCTTGAAACAGCAGAGGCATTAAGGCAATTTTTGTTTGGACTAAAGGGCATCAAGACAACAAATGAAATGGATGAAGGAGCAACAAGGCTTTAATTTAATAGCCATAAATGAAGAAGTTTGCATGACCAAAAATGTGCACGTTAAACACATTTTCTTTTTCAAAAGTTCTACCAATGATGATAGGGATTGTTTTACCTTTGTGTAATTGTATACTTTTATATGGTACAGTAAATAAATTGAACTGAAAGGAATGTTGTGAAAAATTGTGATTTATTACAGCATGATAAGGACTTATATTGACAGTGTATGGGATATCTAAGACTGTCTGACTGGTTGGTGTGTAGTACTATGCACTGCAGTACTCTATGATATTTCACAGTTAGTACATGTATAGTACATGTACATTGGTTGATGGTTGAGGGTTCATCATTGGTTGATGGTTGATGGTTCATCATATCATTGGTCATCATAGGACATAAGAAGTTTCATTCTCACTGATGCTAAGGCCTAATAAAAAAATGTCTTTGTTTCCTTTAACCCGACCTCACCCACAAAATAGCTCCAAGTCTAAAGTTTATTTGCTTTAGAAAAAAATAGAAAATTTTGAAATTTCTAAAGCCAATGAAAAATTTAGACCTTTTAGAACTTTGGTATATTTTGATAGCAAACTCGTCTTTTGTAATGTTTTTTGGTCGTGCAAGCCTCTGTATCCGTTTTATTCTAAATCTCCTCTTTTTGTGGACGTCAACAAAAAAAATAATTCACACAATAAAAAAAAAAAGTTCCCCCTGCCTAGGCAAATTTTTTTCAGGCTGTTGAAGAAACACAGCATTGTTGCTTTAGGCTTAATAAAATAAAGGTCGGCATTTAGTGAACAGGTTTCTATTGTGGGGGTACCGTCCAGAGTTTATATACAATATACTTGAAAATGCAGGCCTGCCGCTTGGGATTGATTTTGGCGTATGTCAACCTACAGGTGGCGCAACCTGGTGGCAAAGTCTAAATTGCATTTCTGTATGTTAACTTGAAAACTTCTTGTGGAATTCAAATCAAACTAAGTGTGATTGTTCCAAGACGTCGCTTGGGATTAGTTTTGGCATATATCGGACTACAGGTGATGCCACCTGGTGGCAAAGTCTTAATTTTGTTTCTGTATGTCAATTTGAAAACTTCTTATAGAAATCGAATTTTGAGTGTTCCATGGGCGAGACATCACTAGGGATTGATTTTGGCGTCCATTGACATACAGGCAGCGCCTCATGGTGGCAAAGTCTAAATTTGGTTTCTGTATGTTTACATTAAAACTTCTTGTGTAATTTAAATCAAACTTTATATGATTGTTCCATGGGACAAGACACGGCTTGGGATTAGTTTTGGTATATGTCGGAAACGTATAAATCAATCGTCTTAAATTAAGTGTGCATAACCATCGGGGAAACCCTGTTCTGTCTGTTCTCCCCAACAGCACAGGCCTGTGTAAATGCATTTGGTACACTCACCCCCCTACTGCTATGGGTGTGGCCCTCTGGGGAAGGGCAGTTTGTTTGAAGAGTAGCAATGCTGTCCTTACTTAGCTATAAGGCCCATGGTTTGTTCCTGATGGTCCATTAAATTGATTTAATCTCTTGGTCTATCTATTTACTTAGATGGTACTGTCTCCTTTTTTGTTTGTGCACTATTTATATTCACTAAAGGTTATTGAAAATTTAATAATGCAAATGAAATCTATTCATATTTAAAGATCATACAACAAAATGAATTAATCACATAGTGTCCGGATGCTATTAACAAAGGTCCAAGAGGGGAGACCATTCCGTCACACGATTGGCCTTTCTCAGAAATATTCCTCCTTGTGACCTGCCCTATGAGAGACAGGAGACCACGCTCATGCTCTCCTGACTGAACAAGAGTTCAACTTGAAATGTTGGAGAAAAACATTCAAATATGTCTAGACATCAGACTAAATTCTGTATTCTCCTGAAAGATACTAGAAATTAGTATATTTTATTTTCTGTCAGGGTTTGTTATTTTTTTTTAAGCAAGTTGACATTTTTTGTAGGTATCAGGACAGTCAAATGTTCAAACTTTCAGCTGATTTACAGTTGGTATTTTTTCTTTGTCTTCTTCAAGTAAAAGAAAACTTAGTCAGAGACTGACAGCTGGCACATTGAATCACGTCTGTTTGTCAGTTTATTCATCAACATTATTTACCTGGCTTATCTCAACACCATCATCTACCGTTTATCAACCAGTGTAATATCACTGAAAGACGTCATAGAAAATCTGGAAATATATGGCAGTTGTGACACAAATTACCTCAGGAAATTTATTAACATGATCAAATCAAGACAGTGCTGTGATACTTACACGGTCATATCTCCTCATTTCACTTATTAAATCAGCAATTTTATATGGACTCTCTTCCCTATCTAGACATATCAAAATGGAGGCTGAGCTTGCTGAGATGAACTGGCGAGTGCTATGGGAAGATATCATGTTTGGAGCGATGGAGAAGAGGAAATTAGAGCGACAAGGAAGCAGGATGAGCCTCAACAGAGTGAGCGACTAGTTTTCATACTAATTTTACCTGAAGCCCTACAGTTATTGTCATGACCAGATAAGTGTTTTAGGACTCACTGTAGCCCCAGGGGTTTCCCAAGAAAATAATCTCCGCTCTAGACGATTTCTAAATTGTCTTGGGTAATTAATTCTTCACTCAGTAGATGACAGTTTGGTTGTCTTTATCCTGATCTTTAGTTAACGTACAACACACTGGCCAACTTCTCACATTACAACCAGACACAAACATACCATTCTCCCCTTACTATTGGATCCATTTTCAAATTTCCTCTAGCCTTATTTACTTTGGCAAATTATCTTGTTGTTCTAATTTATTAAAAGAGACATTTGATTTAATGTCAATACGTTTTCAGAGGTCTAAAAACCCTGGCCAATGTATACTGTATCTTAGTTTACAGAGGTCGAATAACCCTGGCCAATATATACGGTATCTTAGTTTACAGAGGTCTAATAACCCTGACCAACATATACTGCATCTTAGTTTACAGAGGTCTAATAACCCTGGCCAACATATACTGTATCTTAGTTTACAGAGGTCTAATAACCCTGGCCAACATATACTGCATCTTAGTTTACAGAGGTCTAATAACCCTGGCCAATATATACTGTATCTTAGTTTACAGAGGTCTAATAACCCTGACCAACATATACTGTATCTTAGTTTACAGAGGTCTAATAACCCTGGCCAATATATACTGTATCTTAGTGTACAGAGGTCTAATAACCCTGGCCAATATATACTGTATCTTAGTGCAGAACTAACAAATATATCGTACACAGACAATCATAATTGTATTTGTTTATTCACCATAATAATAAAATTAAGTAGTAATAAAATAAATTAATTGAATAGTAAGATTCAGTGGGCGGTAATAAAGTCTTTAAGTGTTGTTCTGTCTCGTAATTAAAACATTTCCAGCCAGAAACCAAAAGCAATAACCTCTTGATTCAACTTAACCATTTCATTAATCCTACATATATATTATTGATGAACAGCAACGAAGTAAATTATTGCAACATGTATTACTTTTTATTTTTTAAAAATATTTTGTGTTTAGTAATCTAATTTCTGAAACATTAAATTGGTAGGATATATAAAGACACTTATAGTTTTGTCAGGGAGATTCTAGAGTGACTTTCATTTCAGATCACATGGGCGACAAGTTATTGGAAACCAGATTTAATTTCAATAAACTTGGCTTTTTAATAGCACTTGGTTGGAGCAAAAAAAATACTCATAAAAGATATAATTTTCTTAAACATAAATTTCTTCTTGGGTAAGCTGGTCTGCATTTAACAATCATTTAGTAGTATGTCCAACCCTCCCAATTCAGAAATATGCCTCGGCATAAGAAAGTGCTGAGGCTAATTCAATTTGCCTGGGCAAAAATAAGTTTACCTCTGCAATTTTTACAAGTTTAGCAAAAGATTATAAAAAATACTCTTAAGCTCAAAAAATCTCAAATCTCAAAAAAGTTTTATTTCAATTGTGCATACTAACTTGTTACTCTTCCCAAACAATTGTTAATCCAGTTTGAGTAAATCCAAACTATGAAAAATAAAATCAAAACTAGTTACCGGTAAAAAACGAATGGTAATCAATATTTACGTTTGGTTCAATTATCAAGAAAACTTTTATGGATTTGTTATTTGAATGAGACTACCTCGGCAACTTTTTTTGCTGTGGCTAGTTGTATGAGCTTCTGCAAACACCTCGGCAATTGCTGATTGCCGAGCTGAATTGGTAGGGTTGTATGTCTTTCTTCCATCTGCTTTAATACAGATGTAACTGCCATGGAAATAAATCAGTCCTGTCTCAATTTATTTTGTTAAACTTAATCTTTAATATGGCATCACGTGATAGGATGATCAGCCAAATTTTGGGGGGTAATCGTATTGCAACAACATAGATGAAGGCTAGCACTACTGACAATTTTTGTTTCTTCTGAGTTATGCCATGAGTTATTGATATGTTGTTTTGTTGTTGACAGAGGTGTTCAGTGGCCAGCTCTATATCAGGGGACACAATAGCTGTTCATCTTAGTGACGTAGGAAACAAACAGCTGTTCACTAAAACAGGCTATTATAAGGTGAGTCTGACATTTTAACAATGATCTAAACATGTGGAGTCTCAGAAAGTTGGCAAGGGAGGTAATATAAAGTTAAATAACATCACACATTCACCTACTAAATGACTATGAATCTCGACTGTCAGAGACCAGCAAAAAGGGATTTCCATTCATTTGTGCTGAAATTAATAAAAAGGAGATTGTATACTTTGAGGAAATAATATTATGCCTATAGTAACAAGTATGGTATGTTCGCGTCCTTCATTTTGTTTTTTGTGAAACTATAAAACAGATATAGGTTGTGAATAATTTTTGTGTCTTTTAGAAAGTGAAGTGAACAGTATTTTCATTATTTTGCGATAACACTTTCTTAGTTTGAACAGATTCTAGTTCAGAAAATTTTGGAGGCTGAAACCCATCCCGGAACTTTGAGGGTCATGGGTTCGATTCCCGTCGGGGCTTCAACCTGCAAACTTTTCTGAACTAGAATCTGTTCCAGCTAAGAAAGTGTTATCGCAAAATAATGAAAATACAGATATAGGTTATATACAGACAGATAAATAGTGTCTGTACTGGTGTCAAGGATAAAGTAATAAAGGTGTTTGAAAAGAACATCTGGATGAATTCATTCTCCCAAAATGTGTTACAATAGATTTATGAGGGTAGTTTTTTAAATTTCAAACAATTCCCAGTCCCAGTCGTCTAGACTATCTTATTATTTTACTCAGGCCTTAATAGCATTAATGGCAGATGTTACTAAGAAATCTCAAATGAGGTTAAAGAATTCTGTGATTTTCTCCCTCAGGGAACCATTGTGGCCATAAAAAAGATGCACCGAACTAGTTTTAACATCAACAAGCCTTTGTTAATGGAGATTAAGCGGGTAAGTGAATTGTGCTCGGTTTCTTTCATCTCGCGGATGTATCAAAGATGTTGAGTAATTGGGTTTTGTTGCGGCAGCTTATTGGTGGAGCTCTCCAAGTCAGATTGCCTGAGGACAGTGAGGAGGAGTTTCAACGCAAACTGACCTGAAATCTCTCTTCAAACCACTGAAATGATTAGACACCGCGACAGATCATGTGATATTTGATTGATTAATTGATTTTCAACGATGTCATCTCCCTCTGGTTAAGGGCAGTTTGTTTGGAGAGTATAACAATGCTGTCTTTTCTTAGGGCCCACTGCCGTGGCTTAGTGGTTAGTGAGTGCACCTTATGAGCTACTCCGTCTGTCGACCTTCAGGCAGACTTTTAGCTAGGATTTGAAAACAGGGTGTCTCACCAGTGACCTTGACCTACTATCCCAGGTCAATAAGGCTGGTGATTAGGGCATTTTTTTTATTAATTTCATTTAAACTGTACGTCTTGAGAACCCTCTCTAGTCAAAAATGTCAATCTCATTTCAAAATAGGCCGTCTCAAAGATGGTGAGACGCATTTCTAACTAAAAGCCTGCCTTTAGGTATATGAGTGAGTCACAAGATGTGAAGTTGGCAATCCTAGGGGTGATTTTTTACAAGGTTTCCTCCGGGTTAATAAGACAAAGAACAGTGTGAAGTGGACAATCCTTTGTCGTTTTAGTGCAATACCCTTGAGTACGATGTTAAACCCAATCAAACAAACAAACACATTTTATGGTGTCAATTATTGTTGGAATACCAGTGTATAAGAGAGATACTCTTAGGCCTGTCCGCATGGTGTAAAACACCAATCATTCAATCAACAAATATATGCAATATAAAGTCTTGTCCTGCCTTTTTTCGCTGCCAGTGGTGTCGAGGGTGGTTTTCTTCACCCATTGGGCTGGCAGGTCATATAAGTAAAATACCCTTAAGTACGACGTTAAACCTCAATCTAACAAACCATTTCCCTGAATTTTTATGTGACAAAGATAGACTCACATTTAACCATAACAGTAAAAGGTTATAGTAATTTGGGATCAAGTGGGAGATGTCTATATAAGGTCATTGAGAAGTAGAGAATTTGTGACTATGTTTGGAATCTGTATGTACTACCTTTATCTAGGCTGAGGGCAAAAATAGTACAAGTAGCATCAGGTACATACACCGTACATGTTACATGTAGCATTGTCGTTATCAATTGCTTCCTCATACAAAATAATTATCTCCAAATTTAATCGATTTAAATCGACTAATTTTTATTTTCAATATCAAAGAAATTTAAAAAAAAAAAAAAAATGAAGGGAAAGTTATTAAATTTAGTGTTTTTTTTAATTAATATTCATCTATATTTGAATGGGTGGTAAGAGTGATTTTTACCATTGCCCTGGCCGGAGGTTTGAGGGAGCTTCATGTTGCCCTGTTGCTCTCAGTGCTAAAGAGGAACAGAAAGCCGATCTGTTTGTGGTGCCTGTCTAGCGTCCTGTTGTTGTGGTCCTGTATTTGTCTCGTCCTGTTTTTTTTTTGTTGCCAGTGGTGTCGAGGGTGGTTTCCTTCACCCATTGGGCTGGCACGTTGTCATATAAGTAAAATACCCTTAAGTACGACGTTAAACCCCAATCAAACAAACAAACAAACCATTGCCCTGAATTTTTCACTCTGATCTAGGGGGCAATTCCTACCCGATCTGTTTCCTCATCTTTGTTTTACGGCAGTAATCATTATTCTGTCTTATCTTTGTTGCTGATGACATCCACAACAGTGTAAATGTACTTCAACCATTTAGCTAACACGCTTTCATAGGGGTAAAACAACCCTAAATTGGTTATAATACTCTGATAGAAGAAGCACAATGTTTGAACTTTCCCATGGTGAAGTTCTGCGGGTGGTGGGAGAGAGCTTCATGTTGCCCTGGTGCTCTGAGAGCTAAAGGGGAACACAGGAAGCAGATCTGTTTCTGGTGTCTATATTGCGCCCTGTTGCCGTCATGTATATGTCTCGTCCTGTCTTTGTTGCCACGTGGTGACAAGGGTGGTTTCCTTCACTGTTTGGCTGGTACATTGTCATATAAGTGAAATACCCTTGAGTATGGTGTTTTACCCATTCAAACAAACAAACCTAGAGGTCGTAATAAAACCCTAATTGAAGAAACAAAATGGTTCCTATGGTTAGGTTACATGCTGATGTTTGTTGAAAACCTTTTACAAATTACCGTATCTTAGGCCATACTTTGATTTGAGTGGCTCTGAGTCTAAGGGCAGTTTGTTTGGATAGTAATTCGGTCTTTAATTTGCACTGGAGAAATATTTAATTTCCAACATTATGGAAACAGTTTACATCTGGCTTGTTTTAGTGTCTATTATTGT
>JAVFBW010162469.1:0-11571 GCA_034783835.1 Mopalia ciliata
ATGATGAATCCCTTCAAATTTCTTGGGAGTAGGTACGAAGTATTTTGGGTACGAAACCCGTGCTCCCTTGAGTTCATAAATACAATACAAACAATTCATATGCATCTTTAAGAAGATGTATCGACTGTCTGACATACGTATACTTTGTGATACACTTACCCATATTAGCAATTTTCTTCTTAAAACATTTTGTTCATAGTTTTAAACCAGGACCACAGCCTGCAGGCACCAAATAACATTTTAGTATGTTTTTCGACCCTCCTTTTCAAGAGAGTGCTTAATTTAACACTCGTACATTTATTTGTAAGAGTACGAGAAAACATCAACTCTCCACGATATCGATTTAATTCGTCATTAAAAACCCTGCTTTTAGACAATTTATTCATGGATTTGTACTTGTGATTTTATATACGACAATAAACCTGAAACACAAGGTTTAAGTTCGCCGAGTTTTCAGCTCAGCACGTGTGTGAATTTTGGGTGTGTTTACATATGACGTCACAGGGTCGCTATTGGGTTAAAGTGGAAATCGGTCAAACGTCACAGTTTACTCATGTCAGTCATCGGGAAGTCACACGATCCGAGCTCGCGCAATACAAGTGTCAAATTTGTGAACTGAGTGAAATTTTTATTGACGAAGCTTCGAAGTCAGAGAAAATAATCTGTGAATGGTGTTTAAAACACAGTAATGAACGAGCTAGGCCTCTTCAGGCATCCTTCTCAAATACCGCCATGAATTTATCCCTGTCTGGTTGTGGGTTTCTCGGTATTTACCACATTGGAGTAGCGAGTTGTTTCAAGGAGTACGCGCCTCATCTGGTAACAGGGAAAATTGGTGGAGCGAGTGCTGGGGCAATCTGTGCTTGCTGTTTTATTTCCGGATGCTGTTTAGGTGAGAAACTGTAGTTTTGGGATTTCTTTTAGAGGTGCTTGAATTTTTTTTCTAGAAATTTCCATTTCCAATCGTCAGTAGATTTCTAAACAGTAGGCCCATCAATAGCATCTTTTAAGATGTCCAACAACAACAAAAACACATTTACTTACCAAAATTTTTTTTTAAACAACATATAATATGCAACTTCATCATTCTTTAACCAGGAAGACAAGATCCTGTTAAATTTACGTCAAGGTAGATGATAATTACATCCAGGTAGATGATAATTCACATCCAGGTAGAAGATAATTTCGTGCAGGTAGTCTAGATGTCAATAATACATCCAGGTAGATGACAGTGCAGTCAATACTGTTTGGCGTGACAGCTAATTCCATTTTTGTTACGAGGCTGTAACATTTTTTTACCAGTAGTTTAGGTCCGTTTGAACAGAAAGAATATCAGTTCTTGGAAATTTAAACTTATTAATGTAGACCTAAAGGTTCAATTTATAATACAAGACATCCTTCAAAGGAAAATACCAATGTAAATATCAGTCAAACACTGAAACATATACCTGTAGAACTTTGTGTAATTTTGACTCTAATCATACAAGCTGAGTAATTATTATAATACATAGGCCCAAATTAAAGAGGATATCTGTGCAACTAACTGTTAATCTTTATTTTTTCCCCAGCTCAGCTGTTTTGATCTAAACAATCCTTCACCACTACCTGAAATATTGTTCAATGTGGATAACAAGTTTTTTTTTATAGCCTTCTCAATTACACATGCTACTGACAAATGTCAACAATTTTTAAACATTGTAATAGAGTGACTATATGCAACTATCATGATATAGGTTTGCCTTCTGTACAATATTGAACAATATAACTGAAAAAGCTTATATTGTGCAATCCACTGTGGTCATTAATAATATATAATAATCCTATAAGTATTGAATTACATTCAAGTAACAAAAGATCTTTGTAACAGTTTGGGCCAATATATGTGTGAAAACCCGTAGTCTAGCCAAGATATTCTATTGACCAGGGTCCACCTTTTATAAATTACCAATATTTGTATTTGCTTTCTTTGTGTCCTTTTTATCATGAGCGCTGTAGTTTGTGTGCATGGTGGGTGACTGGAACGTGCTTCTTGTTGTCCTGGTGCTTATTTGCTGAGGGGCCTGATCCTGAAAGTGATCTATGTGTGATGTTTGTTTTGTGCTTGTGATCGTCCTGATGTCTAATATGGTTTCCTTGTATCTTTGCTGATACTCTGTTGAATTTGTTTTAAGTGAATTTACCTTAACTAAGTATGGCATCAAACCAAATGAACATGGAAAGTTCTGAGATCTGCTTTGTTTTTCATAAACATGCTTTAACTGTTCACAGGAATTCTTATTCTTTTGCACAATACTTTACTGGTATGTTTACTTTAGAACCATTTCTCTTTCACATCTAATTAATTGAACTTTTCACAATTTACTAGATTTTTTTTGATAACATAAAATTTTCCTGTAAATTTTGCTTCTGTGGTTCGTTTAAGTAATTTGTCATGAATGATATGGACCATGTGGTTAGTGTTATTAAATATTAGTGCCATACATGTAGTTCTGAGTGAAAGTAGCTGTGAAAGGTGACTCAGTGTGACTGAACCATTACTTCAAGTTCACTACCCATATTATGCTGGACAATCAATGTTCTATTGACAGTCACAGTAGAGGCCATGTTTATAAACAGTCACAGATGACTGACTGTATTCCCCCTGCAGTGTTTCTGGTGCCTGGATTTGGGCCAGGTTTACCTGTCCTGGCTGACTGGTCAACCCATCTGCACAGGTGTATTACATGTAGCTTAATACAGGTTGTGACATGTGTCCACCATTGTGTTATGGGCTTTAGGAGTATATACCTCATAAGAGTTGCATGTATACAAATTTAACATGTGTACATATCTGACACAGTCACGCCTTAAATAAATAAATATAATTGATCGCACATCTGTTAACCTTTGTTGTTTTTTTATGAACTGATTAAAATGCTGCCTTTTCAAAGGAATGAAATTTAATATACCGGTACATTTTAACATAGAATTCATAAATAAATTAAAAGACAGTTGACTGTACATCTGTTTATCTTTGGGTTTTTTTAAGAATGATTAAAATTTAGCTTTTTCTAAGGCATGAAATTTAATAATGTATTTATTTCGATAGAATTCATTATGTTTTTTAAATATGACAGAGTCGATATTGATTCCGTTTGTTTTCATCATTTGCACTTAGGAAAACCTATAGATCTACATCTACCGGAACAATTGCTGCCAATCTATTTCTAATATCAACTACGCACTTACTTTTTTTTTTTAACTTTGACATTTAAAAATTGTTTCCCATCACCTAAAAGGTAAATTTTGAATATATGTTACTAAATTGAAGTGCTTCCATACTATTTCCTAATTCAACTACGGGCTGTTTAATTGTTTTTAAGTTTGACTTTTGAAAATTGATTCCCACCATCCGAAAGGTAGATTTTGAATAACTGAATTGTAGGAAGATTCAAGTTTTTATCTTTCCAACAAATTTCGATTTTTGTTCTATATCTTTATGCTGGTTTAATAACTTTTATAAAGGAAATAACAATAGCTATGGAGTAGGATTTGATTTAATCCCTTTCCTTAATTAGTTTTATGCATTATGCACCTGAGTTTAAGTGGATATAATTAATCCCCTCATGACTCTTAGGACTTAATCATAATCTGATTAGCTTAACAATGATTGTCAAGTCTACTAGCTTGGATTAAGAACCAAATGTCATGACTTCTGACCCCTTTGTTCATTTATTGGACAGGTGTGGGCTCACATATAACAAAAGTTAGTGGCCAATACCTTTGACTAGCACCTGGGACATTATAGCAGACTATCTCCCTGATGGGTGACATTAAGTATTCTGTGGCTGACACACCTATCTATCACTCCCAACCATGTCCCAAACATGCCACTGATTAGAAACACAGCCTTGTGGATGTTGTGGTCAACAGGTTTAGTGAAGATATATCACTTGTTTTGACAAAATTTGTGCTATGAAAAATAAACAAGTAAATCAATGTCAGTCACACTTACATGTAGTATATACATATTTAGGATGTAATTGAAAAGCTGTCAATAAATTGTACTTTGATTGAGGGTATCTATTCTTTTATCAACATCAATTCATGTAGAGAGTCTCTGTTGGTATAAAATGACCGTTCCATTCCATGTATCTTTTGGGTTGTAAAAGTTGATAACTCTAGTAGATCAGCTTTTCTCAAGGCGAGGGATGTTAAGAGCTGCGGGTCATTAGATCTATAGTTTCGTCTGGCAGTTTGTCTCCTTATAAAATGACGTAAGTCTGATTTATTACATATATTTTTTTTAATGAATAATTGATAAAGAATTACAAGGCTTAAAACCACCTTGTGTAAAATCTGGTCACAAATGAGTGACCCTGGGAAATTTTTGACTTTTTTCACGTTGTGTAGATGCTCTGGTCGAGTGGTTTCCTTCAACTCCATCATATCAGTAAAGTAGTCCATAGTCTATGTTACCCCTGTAATCTATTGAAGCATACACATTTAGTTTGACTAGTCTACCCAAATGATTTCCTTGCTATTAATAAGTGAGGACTCTCCCATCAAATTTTGACTGCTCGCTTCCACATAAAACACAGTGTCACGCATGACCATTGAGATTGCCTTGGAAAGATTAAAAAAGAAATCTGCTGCTTCACAGCATTAATAGGTTTATTTATGAAGTCATAATCACTTTGTCGCCATCACAGTACATGTATGTATATTTATTTATCTCTCTTTAAAGCATCTTGCACTGCTTGGACTATATTTGCCTTATATCTGTAATGTTATATGTATCTGGCTTCACCTAGTTAATGTGGAATTCAGTCAGTAAACCAGGCTATTGACCTAGATGACCTCACTTTATCTCCGATGTCCCAGCTGATCCTGTGTTAAGGTCACTCAGCCCATCATCATATTGTCTTACTTTATGAAAAGTGACATGGTTCCCCCTGAACCTGTACTTTACCTTATTTTGAAGAAAATGCTAAATGAAGGTAGACAATTTTAGCTTAATACCTTATATAAGTGTCTACTTTGCTAAGCTGGTCAGATTCGAAGAGATCCCAGACAAATTTGAATGAAAATAATAAATTCATTTTGATTTAGTGTTGAGTAGAAAAACGTGTTATCCATTTTCTGAATTATTACATAACTTTTCTACCTCTAAGTCTTCAACGGTGGTCCTAGTACAACTATAGACACCATGCTAAAATTTACAAGTACACACACAGTTATTTGTTCCTTCAGTGACAATTGATCCTCCTGTGACAAGTGCTCCTACTGTGACAAGTGCTCCTCCTGCAACAATTGCTCCTCCTCCGACAATTGCCTCTCCTGTGACAATTGCTCCATCTGCAACAAATGCTCTTCCTGTGACAATTGCTCCTCTAGTGCAATTGCTCCTCCTGCAACAATTTTCCTCCTGCAACAATTGCTCCTCCCGAGGCAATTGCTCCTCCTGCGACAATTTCTCCTCTGGCGACATTTGCTCCTCCCGAGTCATTTGCTCCTCCCGAGACAATTGCTCCTCCTGCAACAATTTCTCCTCCTTAGACAATTTCTCCTCCCATGACAATTTCTCCTCCCCAGACAATGTCTCATCTCGAGACAATTGCTCTTCAAGTGACCATTGCTCTTCTTGTGACCTTTCCACCGATAATTATAATTGATTTTCTTATGACAATTGCTACTTCCTTGACAATTGCTCCTCAAGCAACAATTTCTCCTCTAACCACAATTTCTCCTCTAACCACAATTTCTCCTCAAGTGATAATTGCTCCTCCTGTGAAAATAGCTCCTCTCTAGACAAAAATGCTCCTCCTGTGACAATTGCTCTTCTGGTGGCAATGACTCTACTTGTGACAATTGCTCCTCTTGTGAAAATTTCTCGTCCCATGACAATTTCTCCTCTATTGATGATTTCGCCTCCTGTGACAATTTCTCCTCCCATGACCATTGCTCCTCCGGTGACATTTGCCTCTATCATGACAATTTTACTTCTAGTGACAATTGCTTGTCCAGTAAAAATTGCTCCTCCAGTGAAAACTGCTCCACCTGTGACAATTGCCTCTCAAGCAACAATTGCTCCTCCTGTGGCAATTGCCTCTATCATGACATTTTACTTCCAGTGACAATTGCTCCTCCAGTAAAAATTGCTCCTTGAGTGAAAATTGCTTTTCCTCTGAAAATTGCTTCTCCCATGACAATTGCTCCTCCTGTGACAATCACTAATCTTTTATGACAACTATTGCTAGTTGGCTGCTAGTTGGTTTTCAAAAAAACTAATTCTTTTAAAACCGGAATGTCAGAAATTGAAAAAAATCTTCATTAATTGACTTGTGACCTGAATAAAGGATCCTGGATTAATTATCACCAAAGCTCTTGTCACAAGAGTTAAGATACATGCAATATGTGCACATTTCTTTTCAGTCATGTAACATGGTGAGTTATGGTAAAGAGCTCAATATGTGAAGGAAATGTCAGCCAAAGAAACAAGAACTTAGTGATGGAACCTAATTTTTGTCTGCATTTTTGAAAAAAACTGTTATTAGGCATGTAAATGAAGCCAAACTTGCCATTGAGGGTACCTAAACCCTGGATATGTGCTTACATATGTTTATTTGATAACTGTCTGTGGCAAGTTCATTTGTCAGTTAGCTTGATAACTCTGGCTGCTCTAAATAACTGGGTTATCTGTCTATTAATAAGACTGCATTCTGTACAGTCATTTGAGGTCTACTAGCAGTCTATTATTATAGGTCAAATACCACTAACACTGAAAGTACAGCCATGTGCTTGAACCAGTTATATATATATATAAATATATATTTATATGTCCATGTAACTGATTGAACAGAATTAAGATGATTTTTATGTTGCACATCATGATTTTAAATCACATAAATCATAACGAGACTGTAAAATCACTTTTTTTTTTTACATTTATTTAAACATTTTGTCTTTCTTTTGGATATTAGACCAGGCGGTTTAGAAATAAGGGACGACATGAAGTCAATCTGTTTGTGATGTCTTTACTCTTGTCATTGTCCTGTATTGTCTTCTTCTGTTGCTGGGTGGGAGGTTGGAGGGAGCTTCATGTTGCCCTGGTGCTCTCAGAGTTAAAAAGGGCAACATGAAATCAATCTGTTTGTGACGTCTTTACTCTTGTCATTGTCCTGTTTTGTCTTCTTTTGTTGCTGGATAAATTAGAGTGGTTTCCTTCACCGGTCTCATCAGGCTCACTGGGTTATATGAGTCAAATAAGCTTGAGAACCAGTATAATGTTGATGCACAGTCAAATAAACAAACAAACCTGAAATAAATTCCATTTTGAATAGAGGTTTAAAATGGCTAAAGCAGTTTCGTTTAGAGTCTTCCTCAAAAGTAGTTTTGTAGAAGGTGGCGTTACCCTTTATAGTTTTCTTCAAGGGTAGGTTATAGCATCATGGGATTTGATTTAGTCTTCATCAAGAGCAGTTTTGAAGAAGGTTGCAATAAAATATCATACCTTCATGGCTTTCTTCAAGGGAAGGTCTGTTGAAGGTGTTAATAAACTTTAAAGTTTCATGGGATTTGGTTTGGAATTTTCTTCAAGAGTAGTACCCTATTTAATGGCAGTAAAGATTATACCTTCATGAAGGGACTTATAAATATAAAGTTTCCTTAACATGTAGGAGATAGAGAAAACTGTATTAAAAAATGGCCCTAAAACTGGCAAAATGACCATTTTGGACACATACGGCTGATTTCTGGCTAAACCGTGCTCAAAGGAAATCGGCAACAAAGATATAACCTTCTTGGGATTTGGTTTAGGGTTTTACTCAAGAGTGGCTTTGAAAAAAGTGGCAATAAATATACATTCTATGGAAGTGTTACAGAAAAATTTGTGTAATAAAGGTAAACATTTTAATCAGTCAGTGGGCCCTACATGATCTGTTATGGTAAACCATGGTCTGCTACTGATTATTTGTTATTTTGTCATGTTTTTTTAATTTTTTTATCATTTATAACTTAAATGATAGCCTGGGAGTTCCAAAAGAACCTGCTTTGTTTTATCCTTTTACAACAAACCATCATAAACTACTGGTAGAACTGTGAGACAATAACACAACTTCCTTCTTTATGCCATTTAAAAGTAATCAACATGGGGCTGTGTTTTGTTTGTTTTCAGGGCAATGTACAAGTTTTATCTTGAAGTTGGCGTCAAAGGCACGGTCTCGGTCTCTAGGGCCTCTCCACCCGACTTTCCATGTTTTAAATCTGGTCCGAGAAGGATTAAAGGAAATCCTGCCACCAAATGCTCATGAGATTGCCTCAGGGCGTCTTTTTGTGTCCTTGACTCGTGTTTCTGACAGGAAAAATGTGATTGCTTCCCAGTTTGATTCAGTGGATGAACTGCTTGATGTAAGTGTTTATTTATTTTAATAAACACCTCAACAAATATTCTGAGGTGTACTTTAATGTTACATTCAAATTTGATAACATGATTTATTATGATTTTAATACACTGGGTGCTTTTTCCTCAACCGGGGATGGTTAGTGATAAAAAGCCAATCTGTTTTGTACATGTATAAACACAGGGAGAAGTTGAGATCGGTCAGAAAGGGGTTTGCCCAATCAAGCAAACTTGATTTGCATTTTGCTACTGATTTTGACTAATTTTATCATGCAATAATCAATGAAGATTGTGTTTTAAAGCAATTTTGCTTTATTTTTCATCAAGGCACATTTAAGTATTTAAAAAAATTCATCACACCAGGGGAAAAGGCAATTTTCTCACAAAATTTTATAGGACTAATTTTAAGGTTATGTCAGAAAAGATTACAGCACAGACCTGTAAGCATTGAGTTTTATGATTGAGCTTGACTGCTGTAAAAGTGAATATGGGAGAAAAGGTATCAAGTGTGGCTTTAAACGCCAATCAAGCAGTCTTCCAGAAAACAGACTTTGTATAGAACACCCTTGATGAACTTTACCATGATCATTTTCTAATGATTCTTATCTGATCTCTTTGCAGGCTTTAATATGTAGTGCTTTTGTTCCGTTTTATTGTGGGCTGGTTCCCCCAACATTTAAAGGCGTGGTATGTATTCTAGACCTTTTTCTCATTCGTTTTTCTGTCGCAAGACTATGTTTAAATAATCAAACATGTTTTATGAATGTGTGTTCATTTATCAATAAATGAAGGTTACCAACAATGATGGATTGACTTTTAATGATTTAATGGGAGAATACCATGGATGTTAATGTTAAATCCACATTTGTAAATGTAATGTTTTAAAAAACATTAAAATTTAGAAGAGACATGTCCTGATTGCTTATTTTAAAAAAAAAGGAGTTTTAAAAATGTCCGATGAAATCAAACAAGACAGAAATGGTTTATGTTTCAGCGATATGTGGATGGGGGTTTAACTGACAATCTTTTAACACTTGATGAAAACACAGTGACCGTTTCACCATTTGCTGGCGAGAGTGATATTTGTCCAGCTGATACCTCGAGTAACTTTCTTCACATTACATTAGCTAACACCAGTCTCCAGTTTACCACCAGTAACTTGTACAGGCTCTCCCGGGCTCTCTTCCCGCCCCACCCTGAAATACTTAGTGATATGTGCAAACAGGGCTTTGACGACGCCCTCAAGTTCTTACAGAGGAATAGTAAGTCTTTCATGTTTAATATCCATCTTTGTTTCTACTATGACTTCAATAACCAATTTAATGTAGAATATCACATTGGAGACTCTTAATGAATGGGCCTGCAGTCGTGGTTCAATAGTTAGTGTACCGGACGACTGATACTACTTTGCTGACCTGATCACAGTCCCATTGTACAGAATACAAGTACAGCTGCACCAGGTTTTGGACTTTAGGAGTCTTAATGCTGACATATCTTCTTTAATTATAAAAAATATATAAGTACGAAGCCACCTTTGATTTGCATGTTTTGATCTGGACAGGTGCTCATTGGGAGACCTCAATTTCTGTAGGACAAAATAAGCACTGGTGATCATGTACCCTTTTAGAATACACCACAGACACTGTGTCCAATGGTAGACCACTCCATATTCTAGTTGGATACTGATACATGTACATGGAATTTGGGGTCATAAATATTTCTTATTATACATGCAAGTGAAAAGTACTACATGAAGCAGTTCACTTTGAATTTCATACTTTTCTTTTTACTGCAGTATTGTGACATTTTTTGGCTGAAGAAAAAAAGACAAATATAAAGTTTTTGACCTAAAACTGATGAATGGTTATTTTTAGATAAGCCAGACTCATGTTTATTTTGGGACATCTAAAGGTTTATGATATAGGACAAAGTGGATCAAAGTCCAGTTTGCTGTTAGCAGGAGGACTAGACATACCCTGTGGGTTATAAATAATGATTATCACAGCATGCTATCAATGGAGGAATATAGATCAGCGTAGGCAGCTGATGTTCATATAATTTAGACTCATAAAAAAGATAAGCCTTGTAAATTTATAGACACAAATTCCTACAGAAAGAAAAAATGACAAAAAAAATTACCTACTTTTTGTCCACAACTACTATAGTAGAAATGCTACTCGGCATCTGTATGTGTTGTGAACATGTTATTTAAAGAATAAATTCATGAATTAACTTTAAACTATGAAGATAAGCTTTCTGCTTTTAAGACAATGGATCAGACTGAATTTTAATAAGTTCGGTAAAACAAGATGGCCGCCATTGCCTTATTTGACAATATTCATTACTGTATAGGTTGTGAACACTATAACTCTGTAACAAATTCAAAGATTAACTTGAAACTTGAAATATAATCTTGTCTTATTAAACAACAGATGGGATTGAATTTCATCAAATTCCGTAAAAAACAAAATGGCCCCCAATGCAGCATTTTATCATATTCACGTCTGAACATGATTATCTTTTTAACAAATTCACAGATTAACTTGAAACCTGGAAGTTAGCTTCCTACTACTATAGGATAGGATTGCATTGCATAATTTTTCAATATTCACCACTACATGATAACTTAGGTTAAGAGACCCATTGGATTGCATTTCATTTAATTATGCAAACAAAAAGGGCCATCAATCAAATTCAGGTATAAACATTAAACTGTTAATACTATAGATATGGTTGTATTTCACTAGATTTCGCAACAAATATGGCCGACAGTGCATATCACACCAAACTGGTGATAAACACCATAACTGTTACTCTTTCGTTCTTTGAAGAAAAAAATCATTCTCAAACAAAAGTAGGAAAAGGTGATTTGACTCAGATTATGAGAATATATTTTCAAAAAAAGCCTCTAGTGGTGGACCTGCTAGCTACTCAGCATCTTTGACCCCTCTCTCATTCACCATCCCCAGTCTTTTCGATCATCTTGCCCCCTCTCTAAGTCACCCTCCCTAGTGTTTATTCCCCTATCGCAGTCACTTTCCCAGTGTTTCTGACCACCCTACCAACCCCTCCATCGCTCTCCCCAGTGTTTCTGACCACCCTACCAACCCCTCTCTCAGTCGCTCTCCTCAGTGTTTTTGACCGCCCTACCAACCCCTCTCTCAGTCTACCTCCCCAGTGTTTCTGACCAC
>JAVFBW010162480.1:0-21115 GCA_034783835.1 Mopalia ciliata
TTCATTCATTCATTCATTCATTCATTCATTCATTCATTCATTCATTCATTCATTCATTCATTCATTCATTCGTTCGTCGATTCATTCATTCATATATTCATTCATATATTCATTCATTCATATAGAAAAACTGGATTTGAAGACACTCACCAAGGTGATTTTGGGCGTTAAATTGATTAACGACTGTCAGGCCCTGTCTATCTCGCCATAACAGATTATTTTCTGGAAACGGACCCTAGAAAGATAAATGCAAACACTATCAGCTTGTGACATGCTCATTCCTGCCATCATCGCCTTCATTTGCTAAATAATTAGAGTACTGTTTCTAAATAGTGGTGCATTATTTATTCTTCGTAAGTTCTTTTGAATGCTTTGCTTGTATAAATTTAATGGTCGTTAAATAAAACGAAAATGTTCGTGTGTAAACACATTTGGCTGGCTGACTAACTTATTAGTGTTTATTACTGGGTTTAAGGGTACTTTCCTTATATGAATTACAAGTACGCCCTAAAGACGAAATCTATCACGACGATTAAATATATAACGTTACGATGTGCTAAGAAACCATTGTTGAGTAAAGACGTTATGCCAGTGCTTGAAACATACTGGTACAGACATTTGATACTAGCACCATGTATCGGCTGAGAAAAACTGAATACCCATCCAAATCTTGGCACATCGGCCATAGACTATTTCAGATAACAAAATATTCCAGAACTAGTAATATACACAAAGCAAGAATACTCTAGAAACATTTCAACATATCACAAATATGCCACACAACTGAATATACCAGAAACTGAATATACCAGACACCAGAATATAGTTAAAACTGAATATGCCAGAAAGTGAGTATACCAGAAACTGAAAATACCAGAAACTGAAAATACCAGAAACTGAAAATACCAGAAACTGAAAGTACTAGAAACTGAAAATACCAGAAACTGAAAGTACTAGAAACTGAATATACCACAAACTGAATATACCACAAACTGAATATACCACAAACTGAATATACCACAAACTGAATATACCACAAACTGAACATACTAGAAACTGAATCTACTAGAAAGTGAATGTACCAGAAAGAAACTAAATATACCAGAAACTAAATAAACCAGACAGCAGATTATACTAAAAACTGAATATGCAAGAAACTGGGTCTACTAGAAACTGAATATACCAGAAACTGAATATACCAAAAACTCAATATACCAGAAACTGAATATACCAAAAAAACTTAATATACTAGCAACTGAATATACCAGAAACTGAATATACCAGAAACTGAATAAACTATGAACTGAATCTACCAAAACTGAATATACTAGAAACGGAAAATACCAAAAACTGAACATATCAGAAACTGAATATACTAGAAACTGGATTAACAAGAAACTGAATATACTAGAAACTGAAAACTTGTACACCAGAAACTAAATATACATGAAACTGAATATACCAGACACTGAATATACCAGAAACTGTATATACTAGAAACTGAATATACCAGACACTGAATATACTAGAAACTGAATATACCAGAAACTGAAACCTTGTATACCAGAAACTAAATATACAAAAAACTGAATATACCAGAAACTAAATATACAAGAAAGTGAATACACCAGAAACTATATATACAAGAAACTGAACATAACAGAACCTGAATATACAAGAAACTGAATATACTAGAAACTGGATTAAAAAGAAATTTAATATAAAAGAAAGTGAATCTACTAGAAACTGAATATATCAGAAACTGAATATACCAGAAACTGAATATCCTAGAAACTGAATATACCATAAACTGAATATACCAGAAACTGAATATAAAAGAAACTGAATATACCAGAAACTGAATATACCAGAAACTGAATATACCAAAACTAAACTGAATATACCAGAAACTGAATCTACTAGAAACTGAATATACCAGAAACTGAATATATCAGAAACTGAATTAGTAGAAACTGAATATATCAGAAACTGAATATACTAGAAACTGAATCTACCAGAATCTGAATATACTAGAAAGTGAATACACCAGAAACTGAATATACCAGAAACTGAATATACCAGAAACTGAATATACCAGAATCTGAATATATCAGAAATTGAATGTTTCCTAAACAAGTTTACATATATACCTACTTATACATGAATCATGTATAGAACAAAAACCTCCTCCAAATGTCAGAATTCATACAAAATATAGCATACATTTATGTTAAACAACTCTGACAGCAGAAAAATATCCCAAACCTGAATATTAAATATGATACGAATACATGCTGCTCAACATAATTATACACACCTTCCAATAGTTCATTTTGTTCGGTAACAACTCTTTTCCCCAGGGATAATCAGAACCTGTTGAATTAAATAATATTCTGATTTTTTACAGCTAGTTGGTTGTTAATTGATCGGTGGTTTGGTTCAACGGTCGGTTGGTTGGTTGGTCGGTTGGCTGGTTGTTTGTTTGGCCAGTCAGTTGATAGGTCGGTTGGCTGGTCGGTTGGTCGGTTAGTGGGTCGGTTGGTCGATCGGTAGGTTGGTGGGCTGGTTGGTTGGAAGGTCGGTAGATCGGTCGGTCAATCGGTTGGTTGGTTAGTGGGTCGGCTGGTTGGTCGGTAGGTCTGTCGGTTGGTTGGTTGGTGGCCAATGGTGGGTTGGCTGGTAGGTCGGTCGGTCGGCTGTGGCGTTAATATTTTAACAATGTAAAACAATAATATGTATTGGTATGTAAATCCAGTCATTGGCATCGCTGAAGCTCATCACAAAGAGAAACATATGTGTAAAAATCTTAAATATGTCAATAAATTTAACATGTCATTTTTTAACTGGATGTAAAACCCTTAACAATTTAATAGACCTTTGATTTGATATCATGCTTATCAGTTTCGCGAACCATTTTATCTCACCAGCCGAATCTGCACAAGCCGTGTCACCATATCAGTCTATGGGTATATTCAATCTTCTCAAGAAAGGATGTCACCTAGGATTACAGTATACTGTAATATAGTTTAGTATATGGTAATCCCAGATGTCACCATATCAATCAATAGTACTGTATATCATATCTTCTCACCAACGGAAACATAAAAGACTCTCTGGTGTCTGGTCGCCTTTTCCTAAACAAATATTGCTTCTCATGTAAATCTTAGAGCTTCCAGATAACGGCCGTGGTCAAAGCCAAATTCCTAGAAACGTTACCCGGCAGGATAATTTCACCGACATTTGAATGTATGTTATTATTATTTACCTTTAAGACACCTTCTGAGTTAAGGGAGATATACCTGAATATTATTTATCATTAAGGTCCCTTCTGAGCTCAGTAGATATCAGTGAATGTTATTTACCTTTAAGGCCCCCTCTGGCGGCAAATTCCCACTCAGGCTCAGTAGGAAGTCGTTTGCCCGCCCATTTACAATACTGTTGTGCATCCTGGAAGCTGACATGAACAACTGGGATATAACCTCTGTCTGTTATGTTACTTCCGGGTCCCTCTGGCTAGAAAAATAAATGAATGAATTAATTAAGGAATTAATGCACGAATGCACTAACGAACGAATGATTGTATGAATAAATTGAATACATTAATGCACAAATCAATGCAATAAACGTACGTTCAAAGCGGGTAAAAGGTACAAGGAATAAAAATGAAAGTATCTTTGATAACATTAAAGGAACGTTACAGTACATGGTGTAAGAAAGGTTGACTGGCAATAAGAAAGAAATTACTGACAGTACGTACAATAATTGGAATGAATAAATACGCGTTGTAAAGATGATTTCTACAAATTATAATACACAGATTGAATAAATAAATATATATTTTATTACTAGACTTTCTTGACAGTCAGTTTTATGTATAATAACCTAATTAAAACAAAAGAAAAAAATCTAGAAATGTTAAATTACAGGTGTGACTCCTTTCATCTTTCGATATTGTTAATGACTATGAAAGAACGTACGGACAAATAAACACGATCGAGTGAACAAGTGATCCAACGAACAACTGAATAAAGCAGCTAAAGAGTAATGACTGTGATTTCCACTGAATAAATAGACATAGTGGACAAAAGTCACAACTCCGAGAAACTACAAGATACTTAACATGCGTATCTTGTCGTTTCTCGGAGTTGTGACTTAGGTCTACTGTGTTAAAGAGTAATGATTGGACCCACCATCAACCAGCTGGCCTTCTTAACTGCCATAAGCCATGGTTCGTCGAGTAGGGGCTTGGAGGCGTTTATTCTACCCTGTTCTGTGACCAACTGACCGAATACATAACTCCATCCTAACTGTTCCGCACGTGTCCCCTGCTTACGGTGCTCCATAAACTGTCTGTAATAAGAATTGGTTTATTTTATATTCGTTACCTTGACTATTTGTTGGTCTTTCCATCTTCTTAATTTATTAGTTCTCGTCGTTATTTATTATTTTATAAATCCACCCATCTGCCCATCCATCCACCCAGGCATCCATCTATCCACTCATCCGCCGAGACATACATCTATCCACCTATCTGCCCATACAGTTACCAGGCATCCATCTATCCATCAGCCTGCATCTATCAACCAAGGCAATACATCTATCCACCCTGGCATACATCCACCCACCCAAGCCCCAATCCACCCAAGCAGGCATCCATCCACAGACCCAGGCATCCAACCATAGACCCAGGTATCCATATATATTCACGCTTCTATCCACCCAATACATCCACCCAGGCACCCATCCGCCCAGGCATCCATCAATAGCCCCGGGTATCATCTATCCACCCAGGCATCCATCCACCCAGTTATCCATCCATCGACCCTGGCATACATCCACCCACCCAAGCATCCATCCACCCATCCAGGCATGCATCCACCCACCCAGGCATCCATCCACCGACCAGGCATCCACCCATCGACCCAGATATCCATCAATCCACCCAGGCATCAATCCACCCAGGCATATATCCACCCAGGCATCCACCCACCCACCCAGGTATCCATCTATTCACCCATCTTTCCGGTTCCCCATCGTATTTGAGCAAATTAAGAGTGAAGTAATGTAAGTGAAATCAGCTTTAAATACGACGTTAAAAGCCGATCAATCAAAGGAAACAAGGTGAGCATAATTTTATGTTCACATCATAACTTAAATTGGATAATAAACCACGATTCACATGAGAGAAAGATCAGGAATACATGTATTTGTGTGTGTCCTCGTAGACTCATTAATTAATGATAATACACATTTATGACACTGAATCAACCACATTTTTTAACACAAGAAACACGGGTTGGTTACATGATATTTATAACTATCTGCTGGTTTAACTGAAAGGGCTGGACACATATTTTTGTACAATTTAACTGAACAAAACAACAAGGTAACGTCTTAAATAATTGAGAGTAAAATATGTAATATGGATTGAAATTTTTAGACACAAACACACACAAGTAATTTCTACATACTGAAAGTGTCTCATCTGTATCGGGTATTTGTCGATTTTGAAAGGTCTCACTTCTCGTCGAATCTCGGGATATTCCCCGGTTTTCGACGTGGCGTCTTTGGAGCCCATGATGAAAAACCCGCCTTCAAAGGTCAACATCTCCATATCGATCACTGTGAGAAGAACGTTATCATATTAATTCGTTAAGTGACTGACTGACTCACTGAGCTTCCCACCAATCGATCTATCGATTGATTGATTGGTGTCTGCATTGATTGGTTGTTAATCCATTGCTTGTTTATCTGTTGAATTTAATTGAAAATTTAACTCAACATCAGCATTTTTTATCAAAAACTGGGTTGCGTTGTTCAAAAGTTAAGTCAGGCTTCAATTGATAATGTCACTAAGAAATTCAGTTGTGACGTGACGTCGTACAACACTGGTTAATACACTTTTGAACAACCGGTCATCTTGTGTCGTGATAAACTTGGTTAAGCCATGTACATTACCTTTGACCCCATGATGAAATGTGGCTATCACGAAAACCTGGTTTGGTAACCAAAATAATTGAACGTTTGCGTGCTTATTATCATCTTCACATACCTGCGATTGGCATACCTGTTGACATTTTATGACAAATAAATATATATACCGGTGAGTGAAACAAAAATAAAAATTTTAAATAAGCACAGACAACAGTTAACCAATTTCGTGTGTCCAAACGTTTTGCATTTTCAGTTTTGTGATACAGTACAGTTAGGTTCAAATCTGCCAGACTCAGAGATAAGATATGACATTTACTATCCAACATTCAGCAATTAAAATTGACATGATTTATCTGATTTTGTTAGGCTGTTACATGCTACAATAAAAATTGTTACAGGCTAATCCGGTTTGATGTTTCAAATAAACACGTGAAGCAAATTTAACAGGCGTTTGGTTCATTCCAGGTGTTTGTGTGTTACCATGGAAACACTGAAAAATGTGCAAGACTTTAAGTACAAGTCCCCTTTTTTGTTTTCATCTCTCCTATCATAGTTTAAACTATGAATAATGTTCAATATATAGTTTTCTTTTAACGATATTGCTTTAATTTATTAACAAAATTCAATCACGCTGGTTAGTTTATATTGGTTTAATTTATGTTGTAATAATCCGACAAAGATATGAGACAAAATGTCATCATATGCGTTTAAACATGGTAAAGAAATTAAGTGGTAATAGATCACCGGGTATTTATTTATTTCAATTAATTATCGATACATGTTTATGCTTATAAACGATAATCGATCATAAAATCTGTTTTTCAAAATTTCAATTAAAATTTTATAAATTAAAATTTTTAAAAATGTATATATTTAATGTTATTGATGATATATACGGTAGATGTTTTCAAGTGTTAATGCATGTGTATGCCCGTGCGTGTTTTCGCAGTAAAGGTCGAGACAGACTTTGCCTTAAGCGATAGATTTGCGTACATAAATCTCAAACAATAGAAAATACGTTATAAAATGTGATTACTTACGGTCTGCTATCGTGTTTCTTAACATACATATTGATAAAACAATACGATATAGGTTGGTCGCCCAGTGAGATTGTAGTCCAGAGGCCATTTCTATGGTGCGTCACACTGTTAGACTCCGGGGGAGCAGACGACTAGGCAAGGGGGGATCGATCAGAAAACACCAGCTGTCACCCTGCTTATTCGCCCGTCAAGACAGCAGCTTTTACTCTAGTTAGTAAACTGAATGGACATCCCTATTGTTACAAATACAACAACGTGGCCTTCGGAACGTGGATAATACCACCAAGTTACTGCTCTTGTCATATAAGCCAAGCATTATCCACAGGTTTTATTTATTTCACCGGGGACGAGATTCCACAAACTACTCCAGCTCAGCATGAAAATGAAATCATGAGCTCTGGAAATGAAAATCGTACATTCAACAGTCTGAATCGTACATTTTTGTTTTACGCATTATGAAGATAAAAACATGTGACAGAACTTAAGAACTGATATTGATAACAGATGTACAATAAATAGTACTTGTTTTTTGCATGTCTATGTCCTACCATCCTCCATTGCTTCAACATTAATGACTGATAAAATAAACCTACGTCACCAATTTTGTCATCCTTTTTTTATATTAAAATATATATTTCTGGATAACCACTTCTTGTTTTGTGATAGAACACAACGTTGTGTTCTATCACAAAACAAGAAGTGCTTATCCAGAAATTGTATAATTATGTTACTCCACTTCTAAATGTCGTTCAAAACTTATAGTCCTACGATATTTAATAATTGATAACATTTGTTGGTAGGGAGGTTATCTGTCACTACACAGGTCCTACAAGTATGTTATAATCACGGGCGACAGTGTTTCTATTGTTTATATTATGTTCTTAAAGGTAACTGTTGCCGAACGTCTGATAAGGAAAGGTAAATGAAGTGACCGCAGTACGGAACTCAGTCCACCAATGTACATAAGTTACAGTGTCTGTGCTACAAAGTTCAGTCCACCAATGTATATAAGTTACAGTGTCTGTGCTACAAAGTTCAGTCCACCAATGTATATAAGTTACAGTGTCTGTGCTACAAAGTTATACATGTTCTAAACAGAGCCAGTTTACCCTAGCACAATATATAGGGCCAATTCCTCCGTCTAAGCCCTATGTCCCGCCTATCTCAAACCATGGTGAAAGTTAACAATTGATTCACCGCCAACCTAATTTTATTTTTCTCTGATTATTTTTAAATACACTGAAAACAATGACTAGTAATTTACCTACTTGCAATATTTTTTTCTGACGGTTTTCAATCTTATAATTGCAAAGGGAGAAACTTATACGTGTCAACTCGGGCGAGAAGGTCAAAGGAGGAGGTATTTTCGCTATTCATTGTGCTAGTCTACCCCTGCAGCTAAGCCAGTCAGGTGAACAGACTGCATTTTAATCGTTATTCATTGACATGCTATAAACTTCAATATTAACGACTTAAGCCATACCCCAAAATTGTTTACTCGTCCAGCAGGCCTCACCCATATCGAACTGTCACTGGACGATACACTTAAGCCGATTATTTGTAATGAAATTTTATTTCCAGCTCCTATGCCGACAGAACTTAACGAAAAAAAGTTTAAGCTTATTCAAAATATTTGAATAGGTTTTTTTACAAGTTTCAAATAAGTTGCTAATCTGTTGCGACGAATAAGTTGTCAGTCGGTTTAGAATGTGTGTTTGGGCGGGGGCGTCACATTTCTTTCGAACAGTACATTCTTGTGTTTTGCACCATATTGGTTAAGCCAATTTGATGGAAAACCGTCCTGAATGTAGAAGGAGTGTACTGTGTACACTGTGTAAACGTGTAATGAGTGTAATGTATACTTAAAAAGACAATCTGTCAACTTATTGTCAAAATATACTTGGGTACATATGTAAAATGACAGCCCTATTTGCTAGCACAATTCAGTCACACATGTAATACCAGCCATCCTGATCGTAAAAGTAATAGCCTTTGGTGGCGTTCAAACCCATCCATTAATTCAACAGGAGGAACAGAAAATTACAATTTCAACAGATTTTGTTTTTACGTTTTATGTTCAGAACGCATATAGCAATGATTGCTTGATAGGGGTAACATCGTACTCAAGGCTATTTCACGTTTATGACGTCCGGCTGTGCACTTAACACTCGTCTTTGCTTAAATAGGGAATACAACTGGGATGAAGCCTCGCAAAAACGACACTCACGATAGCCGGAGCCACATCGAGCTAGTGGCTCACTCATTTACCAGATCGTTGAAAGGGGGACTCGAACACGATGACGGTACATCAAGGTAGGAGTAGTTAACGGTCGCAGCCCATGCAGGAATGAACAACCGGAGGAATCTTTTTCGAAGACTGCAAAACTATGCAATGGCGGTCATATTGCTTTGCTGATTTCGTGAAATGCAACCACCTTTTGTCTTATTAGAAGAAAGCTAAATTCCAGGTCAACTGCTCAATTTTTTCACAAAGCATAACAGGGTTAAAATGTGCAATGGCTGCTATTTTGGTTTTACGGAATTTGGTGAAATGTAATCCCATCTGTTGTCTCAAAGTGAAGACCCTATATTTCAGGTTCCAAGTTAATCGGTGAATTTGTTACACAGTTATGCTGTTAAAAATATAAAGACATGGATATTATAAAATTATGCAATGATGGCCAGTTTGTATAGAGGAATTTAGTGAATTGCAGTACCATAGGTTGTTTTGATGGAAAAAACTATATTTCAAGTTTCAAATTAATCGGTGAGTTATTACAGAGTTGTGATGTTCACAAAACATAAAGACTTTAAACAATATTATAACATTATATAATGATGGCCATATTGTATTGATTAATTTAGTGAAATGCAATACCATACATTGTCTTGATAGTAGAAAGCTATATTTCAAGTTAATCGGTGAGTTTGTTATAAAAGTATCGTGTTCATTAAGGCTTTTTTTTGGAAGTGCACAACTGGCCACTATACAACCCATGGTAGTTGCATGTTAAGCATCGGAGCGCTTAACCAATGTTTCGGTAAAATGAAATCCCACCCTTTGTCTTATTCGAAGAAAGCTTATCTTCCCGCGTTTTGCTGAATTTGGTATTATATTATGCATGTTCACAAAACCTAGGCGTGGATAATGTTAAAATGTGCAATGGTTGCCAGGAAGCTATGTGTAAGTTATCGTGTTCACAACATATACTAAATTATGCCATTACACCATACTGTATTGCGAAATTGAGTGAAATGCAATCCTCTGTTGTCTTAATGGTATAAGGCTATATTTCAAGTTTCAGGTTAATCCGTGAATTTGTTCTCATATTACTGTGTCTACAACAGATAGTCATCAATATTGCAAAAATGTGCAATGGTGGCAATTTTTTATTTTTTTTTTTTTACAGACTTTGGTGAAATCGATCCAATCCGTTGTCTCACTTTAACGGTGGATTTGTTCTAAACTTTTTATGTAAACAACACATTGTCGTGGATAGGGGTAAATTATCAAATCAATCCCATCGGTTGTTTTAAACTTAAGGCAGGGAGCTATGTCTCAAGTTAATCAGTAAATTTACGCTTAACCGTGTTCACTGCACAAGCATGACAATTGTAAAAGTATGCGATAACGGCCATTTTGTTTTACGGGATTTAGTGATACGCTCACTCATCCGTCATCTTAACAGGAGGAAGCTGTATCACAAGTTTGAAGTTTATCCGTGAATTTACTGTCTACCCATTCTGTTCACAACACATGCACTTTGATGAATATTGTAAACTAATATGCAATAACGGCCATTTTGTTTCACGAAAATTCACATCCATCGTCTTATTGGGAGAAAGCTATACGTACCAAGTGTGAAGTTAATCGGTGAATTTGTTTCCAGGCTAGTGTGTTCAGAAACATTTATGACGGACAGACGGACGCCAAGTGACATGTCTCTCGCCCCTTGCCCACTTTACTATAGTAACGGTGGACAAAGTATGAGGAAATTGGTAATTTTTTTCTTACAATTACCCGAAAAACGGCAACATGGTTTGTCTTAGCGGCATTGATATTAAGCGGCGGTTGCAGAAGACGTCATGTCAATATTGAGTTTATTGGTAATGGCGAGAATTAAACCCAAAATTACCATTTGAATTAGTCAGAGCTAGTTAAATAGCAGTAAATTAAGCTTTTTCTTCTAGGTTAGCTTTTATAAACGCTATTAGCCTGATTCGGGTCTAATAGCTAATCCAGTTCCACGGACCGATGGGAGCGTAAATAACTCCTTAGAAGCGCAGCAGACAGCCCAAGGAGCAACCTGGAAGCGCACCGGCATCGCAAGAAAAGCTTGAAGGTATCAAAACATCGAATGTTTCTTGGTTAAGTGATTAATGATCAATAATATACTTAACTACATAGCATAATTTTTTCAGATCTACTCATGTACCCCAAGCTTATCTTAAAACAGAGGACACTACAAATTGGTTATCCAATGAAAACACAAAAACGAGAAATTGTCTAATTGTGAATATATATATATAAATTTATTTATATAAATGTTTGATTATATGATGTACAAAAACGTTGATGACCGATTTGGCCGCCTAGGAGGTGAGCAAAGCACTCTCAAAAGTCACTATAAAACCCTGGAATGTATGACTGGAGTAGGCCTAACCAGAATAACCACTGAAAATAATAATGGGAAAAGTGTATTCTTAACATTATTTGTTTTATACGACTGTTTTAGAATATATTTCCTAAATATAGAGAAAACAATATCTGGGCGGATTCAATAAAAAAAGTCACAACAATAATAAATCGATCTCTTAAAAACAGACTTCACAAATGCATGAAATTATTTTAAGAGATAAAGTAGTAGACTACATAAATGACGCTTAAAGAATAAGTATTTTTTTTTAAATTAAACTTAAATTTAAAAGAGGTATATCTTTCATCATAAGCATTTATGAAGACAACTCTAGTTTTATTTGGCCAGCCTAGGCTGTAAGATACACATTATGCTATAAATGTCTAGAAATACAAATATACCTGTAAGCAAAACAATTCATCAGGTATTATGTGGGGTTGAGTGGAAGGTGGTAGTTCTTTTTTAAGTTAACCGAAGTCTAATCTATTGACCTCACTTCCCCTTATTGTGCGAAAATCCTTAATCGAAAAAAAATTAAAATCTTACCGCTCAAAAAATAGTGTTGTTCACCTCTAAAAAAAAGACTTATTTTATTATTTTTAAGACTGATTGATAGATGTTTTACGCTGTGCTTAAGTGTATTGAACTAATCTGACGGCATGTATTCCAAGAATAATTGACACTAGCACAACCAAGATGTGAAGTGTTTCCATAATGTTTGCTCAGCAAAGACCACATACAGGCAGATAAGCAAAGACCAAATACAGGCGGCTAAGCAAATATCACATACAGGCAGCTAAGCAGAGCCCACATACAGGCTGATAAGCAAAGACCATATACAGGCGGCTAAGCAAAGACCACATACAGGCAGCTAAGCAGAGCCACATACAGGCTGATAAGCAAAGACCAAATACAGGCGGCTAAGCAAAGACCACATACAGGCAGCTAAGCAGAGCCACATACAGGCTGATAAGCAAAGACCACATACAGGCAGCTCAGCAAAGACCACATACAGGCTGATAAGCAAAGACCACATACAGGCAGCTAAGCAACTACCACATACAGGCGGCTAAGCAAAGACCACATACAGGCATCTAAGCAAAGACCACATACAGGCTGATAAGCAAAGACCACATACAGGCAGCTAAGCAAAGACCACATACATGCAGATAAGCGAAGACCACATACAGGCAGCTAAGCAAAGACCACATACATGCAGATAAGCAAAGACCACATACAGGCAGCTCAGCAAAGACCACATACAGGCAGCTCAGCAAAGACTACATATCGACAGCTCAGCAAAGACTACATATAGATAGCTTAGCAAAGACCACACATGGGCTGCTCAGCAAGGACCACATATAGACAGCTCAGCAAAGACCACATTTGGCTGTTCAGCAAGGACTACGTATTTGCAGCCCGATAAAGACCACAGATACACAGCTTAGCAAAGACCACATACAGGCAGCTCAGCAAAAATGACATATAGACTGTTCAGCAAGGACTACATATACACAGCTTAGCAAAGACCACATATTTTAAACCTGACAAAGACCACATAAACACAGCTTAGCGAAGATCACATGTAGGCTGCTCAGCAAAGACCACATATAAGCAGCCCAGGAAAGTCTAAATATAGGTAGCTCAGAAAAAAACATATTGTTATAAAGAGAATATATTAATTGAGAATGTAGGTATCTTTTAAAATAACCCATACCCTAGTTCATAATTGAACTGCAACATTTACATGTAGATGTAACTAGTGTAAGGGGATTCTCAGGTGTCAGACAAAATGAAAATGTTTGTTTTATAAGGTGTCTTGTTGGAAAACAAAGAATAGACTCGAAAGCGCAGCAAGAGAGTATCAATTAGAGAGAGAAGGAAAGATTTAGCATCTTTATACAATAAAAGCCCTTTATTGCCCTCTTCCCCTTCTAGAATATAGAATAGCAAGGGACACTAAAGATATCTTGGGTGGCAGTTACAATGCCTCTACTTATTCCAGAATATGAATAACAATGGACATCTAAAAGGGATGAGCTTGGTAGTGATTATACCATAGCAAGCTTCCTTTTTAAAGATAAACCACTTTTGGGTTTATTGGGAAGTTGTATATCCATAAAAAAAACCTTATTCTGTCACCACCCCTGCCTCTAAATACCACTCATAGGAGCTACAATGCATCTTCCTCTTCCAGAACATAGAGAAACAAGGGACATCTAAGAGGTGTGTGCCACAATATTACCTGTTTAATATCTCTTCCAGAAGATAGAGAAACAAGGGCCATCTTAGAGGTGTGTGCCACAATATTACCTGTTTAATATCTCTTCCAGAAGATAGAGAAACAAGGGCCATCTAAGAGATGTGTGCCACAACACTACCTCTTTAATACCTATTCCGAACTATAGAGAAACAAGGGCCATCTAAGAGGTGTGTGCCACAGCATTACCTCTTTAATACCTCTTCCTCTTCCAGAATATAGAGAAACAAGAGCCATCTAAGAGGTGTGTGCCACAACATTACCTCTTTAATACCTCTTCCTCTTCCAGAATATAGAGAAACAAGGGCCATCTAAGAGGTGTGTGCCACAACATTACCTCTTTAATACCTCTTCCTCTTCCAGAATATATAGAAACAAGAGCCATCTAAAGAGGTGTGTGCCATAACATTATCTCTTTAATACCTCTTCCTCTTCCAGAATATATAGAAACAAGGGGCATCTAAAGAGGTGTGTGCCCAAATTTATGCCTCTTCAATACCTCTTCCGCTTCCACTAGGTCACAGCCGTGTGCCAAATCTTAGGGGAGATAGGAAATAAGCATCCCAGTTCTGGATCATCCTTTCTTAAATAATAAATTCAAACAGGAAATAAACTACCTATGACCTATCTCTTGGAGAATGTAGTCCAAAGATTTGTTTGTTTGGTACATAGTGTATTTAACATCTTTAGCATAGGTATCTCACTTGTTTCATGACGGATTGTCCACTTATTACTCTACCATACTTATTTTCTGTGGAAAAAGCGAAAGGGAACCCCCCTTAAAAAACCTTCCCTCAAAATGTAGAACCAAAATTGGATTCCCATTTAGCCATTGAGCTGCTTCAAGTAATTGATATAAAAGATTCTAAACTATATATAAACATTGATCTACCAACGGTAAGGGGATGCCGGACAAGGTATTCGTCAAATGTAAATAATGAAGGTAGATAACAAGTGTATTTGACAATATCCATTAATAAAAATAATTATGAGCAAGAACATTGCTAAATATAATTTATATACATATATATATCTACATATATAGTTTCTGTTAAATTCAAAGAGATATTGCAGAGTAATGTTGCGATAATATTCACAATAATTCCTAAAGAATTTCCAAAATAATTTCTCTATAATAAACAAAGAGATCCATCTATCACTAAAACATAAGTAAAAGAATATAAAAATACACATATAAGTGTAAACGTGTTCAACAAGTTTGATTTAAGATTATTTACAAATATGTTTGATATAAATATGATTGGCTTATAAAAAAAACAAAACAATGACAGCAGGAAAACAAGATCATCAAAAATAAACTTTGTATAAAAACAATGGAATGCTGGTTCTAACGAAAGAAATATGTAAAAAATATGTATGAGATATGTACAAAATATGTACAAATGAATCTGATAATATGCTCTGGGAATGAAACTAGCAAAAATTAAAAAAAATTTAAATCACAAAAAAAAAAAACAATCACAGTTTCGTTGTGAAATAATAATTGAGTAACAACAATTGTATAAAGATAATGTAGTCTACACATTTGTTCCCATGGAAACAGTCACTATTAAAGTATTATGGGATAGGAGACAACTTTGGATACAATTTGTAAGGATTGAGAACAAATGCATACTAAAAGATTTGATTGTTTGTTTGTTTGGGGTTTGACGTCATACTCAAGGGTATTTCACTTATAAGACAACGGATTGTCCACTTCACACAGCACCTTGCGGAACATCGGCAGGAAATCTATAAAAAAAAACACACCAGCAATTGCCGGAGCTACAACATGTGACTCTCACATATACCTGATGGACTCGATCCTGTGAAAGGTTTATGTAAGCAGGTTCAGTTAAGTAGGCGTGCACGCTACCACTAAGCCATGGCCACACACCTCAAAAAAATTTGAAATGAGTTCCCGCTCAATTGAGAATGTTTAAAACTAAAGTGACTGTACAGTAGAGTGAATCTCCATAACATATTCCCAGCAAATCCCAGGGTTGACATATAATTATATTGCCAGGTCTTATCAGGAAAAAAAGTTTTCCTCTAAAGTTTTTCTGAACAGAACATTGAATTACCTTGGAAAAAATTTATGACAGGAAAAGAATTTCTACAGATGATTCCAGTGTTTGATTGGAATTTTATAGCCTAATTAAGATTATATCACTGCAATGATGGTGTTTGCATCTGAACCCCAACTTTTCCTCAATAGATTTATAAACAGTAGGTAAATTAATGTAGAAGCTCGTTTGTGACTCTCAGAGTTCTACATATAATACAAGTAATCAAGTATTACAGAGTAGAAAGATATTTTGGCTGTGGATCTATGGGGGGATAACCCAGTTCATGTCAACATAAATGAGAGTGGGGAGATAACCCAGTATGTGTCATCATGAATGAGTGGGGAGATAACCCAGTCTGTGTCAACATGAATGAGTGGGGAGATAACCCAGTATGTGTCAACATGAATGAGTGGGGAGATAACCCAGTCTGTGTCAACATGAATGAGAGTGTCGACAGACTAAGCATCATATTCCTGATGGTAATCATATGATCTTTCACTACCACTAAACTCTATCCTGCCATGATGCAGGTTGTGAAGGAAGTATCCGTTGATAGGGTTGTCAGGATGCATGCTGGGAAGACGTGACCCAGACTCTGCCAGATGCTCGGGGTCCCAGCTAGAGTCCATACTATTGCCCAGACCGCTGGTTGCTGCCGTTAAGCTCTGGAGATGTGGGTCTGGCGATAGAGCCCGTAATAACATCTACAACAGAAAATCTCATTACAGATTTACTTCATTCACCTTTTTGGTAGTTTAGGTCAGCATTTTAAACATTATTTCCACAGTATTAAGAGTTATATCATTATTAAAATCATACACCCCAGCCAGATTCAGTATACGGACACCCTGTCCAACACCCAACTAAATCAGTATACTGATGACACAAAAATACTTGACTCAATCGGTATGCAGACACCTGGCCCACAATACCACTCCACAATCACCAGCACACCAGTCAGGGTATTCTGCCACCTGGCCCATTCCTGCCACATAGAAATAAATAAATGGCCACCCCAGTCCTGTTAAGGAACACTGACAGCCAGCTCGACACAGTCAAACATTTTGCCCAAAACAACAAATCAATCAATTTAGTTTGCAATGTATCCGGGGCTTGACAACTACGCATACTTGCTTAAGCTTACAACAGGACCATAACGTATCCCAATCTGTATTCTGAAGCCAATATCAAGGTAGGTATATATCTCATGTCAAAACTCTATCATCACACCCATAGGCAGACAGCAATTATCAGCTTCAAAACATTCAGCCTATAGATAGAAAGATTTACGTGTGCAACATGCGCATTGGCGTTTAACGTCGTACTCAAGGGTATTTCACTTATATGACAACGAATTGTCCACTTCACACTGTACACAGCCTTATTATGGTGGAAAACTGGTACGAAACCTCCGAAAAAACAGCCCCGCGATTGCCGGAGCCATAACAAGTGACTCGCACATATACCTGATGGTCGCCAGGCGGACTCGATTTGGTGAACAGTAAATCATAGCAGGTTTAGTTTAGGAAGCGCACACCCTACCACTGATCCTCGGCCGCGGGCCCGCCCTGAATTTGAGATTAAAGATTCTTCAGCAGTTTTAATACCTGTATGTACTCACCTCTTTATGTCTATCAAGCTGTATGTCCTTCACTGTTTTGTCAAGGTTTTGTTTTTGCTGAGTCAGCGAAAGGACATTCTCCTGTAATTTGCCATTTTCCTCGTCTTGGTGTTGAAGCCGCACCCCAAGCATGGAGAGTTGACGTGTCAGATCGCGACATGTTTCCTCCCTTTCTGCCAGTCTGTAAAAGATCAGGCAAACTGTGACTATTATAGCATCAGTTATTTCCTGTAGAATATCAGTTACCTCCCCTAAATGCACAGCATCAATTATCTCCCCCTTATGAAATGTTAACACATCAGGTGTTGTACTGATACAAAACATTATACATCAGATGTATGCTGTAAATATTTATCAATCTGTGGCAGATAATACAAAAGAAGATGTCAGTATAATTTAAACAAAATAATCCTTTCATACACCAAATCTGTTTGTACTGCATAAAAAAGCGATGATCAGCGGTACATAAAAGTTTTGTATATTTGTCACAGTTTTCTTTTCAATAAACTTTAGTTCAATCAACTCTTCTTCATCGCTGATATGGACAAAGGAAATGAGGTGAACAGGAGACCTAAGTCCATCACCATTGAGTTGATTTGTTTTTGTTTGTCATACTCAAAGGTATTAGTTATATTATATATGACGGATTGCCCCTTTACACGGTTTGTTGCCTAATTACAGTGGAAAACCAAGAGGGAATCTTGTAAAAACAACCCCTGCCATTGCTGGAACAACATCGTCTGACTCACGCATATACCTGATGGCACACTAGATCCTGTGAACGGAACATCACATAAGATTAGTAAGTACACACGCTTACCACAAAGCCATTGCTGCAGGCCTGTTGAATTGATTCCTCCAGAACTTACTTTGACATGAGAATTGCTTCGAAATGACTTACTCAGTTAGAAGATCTCGTTTTTCCCCCAGGAGAGTTTTATGGCTTTCTTCCATCTTATTTCTCCACTCTAACTCTTTGCTTAAAGTTGACTGTGTCATTGCTAAGTCATCCCCTAGCTTCACCAACTGGTCCTTGAGTTTATTTCTTTCATTAGTGTAAAATTCCCTGTCAACATTAATTACATAAAATTCTGTCAACATTTAATATGTATGTACATTTCTGTATAAATTTTTTTTTACAAATTATGTAAAATTCCATCTACATTATGTGTGTACATAAAATTCCCAATTAGCATAAATTATGTAGAATTGCCTGTCAACATTAATTAAGTGAAATTCCCTGTCTGCATTATGTATGGAAAATTCCCTGTCAACATTTATCATGTAAAACTCCCTGTCAACATTTATTATTTAAAACTCCCTGTCAACTTTTATTATGAAAAACTCTCTGTCAACATTTATTAATTAAAACTCACTGTCAACATTTATAATGTAAAAATCCGTTTCAACATTTATTATGTAAAACACCCTTTCAACATTTATTATAAAAAACACACCTTTCAACATTTATTATGTAAAACTCCCCTTCAACATTTATTATGCATAACTCCCTGACAACTTTTATTATGTAAAACTGCCTGTCAACACTTATTATATAAAACTCCCTTCAATATTTATTATGTAAAACTGCCTGTCAACACTTATTATGTAAAACTCCTTTCAACATTTATTATGTAAAACTGCCTGTCAACACTTATTATGTAAAACTCTGTCAACAGCATGCTAGTAAAATCCAATGTTAAAAGTATTTGTGTCATTTAATGATATGGAGGATGAAGGTTTAATTGCATGAACAGTTTCAAATACCTGGCTTTAAGAAGTTTATTTTTTGTTCGATTTCTTCTGTCCTCATATCGACGTTCCCAAATATCTCTCTTTTCATGTGCCGTGATAAGGTCTGTTTGTAGTGATTCTATCTCTCGCCGCAGGCGTGATATCTGTTCACCTAATCCTCTCTTACCTGACTCAGACTTATCACGCTACAAAACAGAAAAATAACAAAACAATTAAGACAATCTAAAATACAGCTCATCCTCTCTGAACTTTCTGATGGCCAATGTATTGCTTGTATTTCCAACTGCGCCATTGTTAAAAGCGAATACACTATTCACAATGCAAACTATAATTGAATAATATTTTACAATAACGAAAGTTTTAAGAATCGATACATTCATAACAAATATTACAAATTTATTTAATTCTAATTTAACTATTAGAAAATGTTTAACAATTTGTACATTCATAACAAATGTTACAAATTTATTTCATTCTAATATTGTAAAATAAAAAATGGTATCTGAAATACAAAAATCGTAGCCACAATTTATTGAATAGATGCCAACTGGAAAAATCAGATCAATAATCATTTGGTGATTCTTATTCTTTGTTTCTCTGATTGATTGTCCTACTCAAGGGTATTTCAGTTATATGACAACCGATTGTCCACTTCACAATACACCTAGCCTTATTAAGATGGAAAATCAAGAGAAAACCTTGTAAAAACCACCCCCTCAATTGAACAATGAACAGTACATTGAAGCAGGTTCAGTTTTGTAAGCGTGCACGCTACCACTAAGCCACGGCCATAGGCCTCCTTGTTGTACTAACTCAAGTTATGTGGTAAAATAATTATTTCATTCAAGGAAAAAAGTTGGCCACTGCCAACTGATATGAATAACATATCCTGATGAGACATTGTAATAAAATAATTGCTGCAGTCTAATAATTGTTGTGATAGGCAACCACACTTGTTTTAATAAAATTAAATTAACTAGGGTTTAATTAGATTGCCAAGAAAGGACAAACCAAAGACAGAATACATGTACAGACATCACAAACAGACATGCTTTGTGTTGTCCCTAATTCTGATTGTTTGTTTGTTTGATTGGTGTTTAACGTCGTACTCAGGTATTTCACTTATATGATGATGGATTGTCCACTTTATAATGTACACACCCTTATTACGGTGGAAAACCGAGAGGAAACCTCATAAAAACTACCCCTGCGATTGCCGCAGCCACAACATGTGACTCGCTCATATACCTGATGGTCGAAAGGCGGACTCGAATCCGTACTCAGCTTTGTTTAAAAAGATTAACAATTCATTAACATGTACAAAACTGCTTCTGAAGTGTTTTAAATGTTAAAAAAAAAAAGTATCTGAAAAACCTTTACCCAGAAAGATTATATCTATTTAGCTAATAAAGAATAACAAATTGTTAAAATAATACAGCAGGAGAGCAGAGGAATAATAAGCAGAGAAATGCTCAGTACTACACCAACATAAAGAGAGTCTACTAATAAGGGACGTATTAGATTTAGATGCCTGAGTCACATGGAATGGCTTTCTCGGTTCCTGAGTCACATGGTGTGGCTTTCTCAGTGCCCAAGTCACATGGTGTGGCTTTCTCAGTGCCCGAATCACATGGTGTGGCTTTCTCGGTTCCCGAATCACATGGTCTGGCTTTCTCAACGCAAAAGTCACATGGTGTGGCTTTCTCCATGCCAGAGTCACATGGTGTGGCTTTCTAATTGCACGAGTCACATGGTGTGGCTTTCTCAGTGCCCGAATCACATGGTGTGGCTTTCTCGGT
>JAVFBW010162481.1:0-11571 GCA_034783835.1 Mopalia ciliata
GTGGTAACCGGAAGTCACGAATAAGAGAACGAGGCTTTCATGCCCTATATATCCAACATTTCAAAGTTGAACCGTGCGTGTGTCTCTCCGAACTTTGACTTTGATTTTATTTCCAGCTGATGTATCGTTATTTACATTCCAAATTAAAATAAGCTCTGCTCACATTCATTATAGTTTTGAGGCTCATTGTCCATAGTGAAGGTGCCGGTACACATTTTCGTTTTCATTCTATAGCAGTAGGTAATGTGTGACCCTGTTTTTGAATGACAGGTCGGTTGTCAATGCTTTAACTAAATTTGCATTGAACTGCGATTGAATTTACTGCCGATTTAAAACTTTTGATCAAATCCTTCATACAAATATATAACTTTTTGTATAAAAAAAACAAAATTAAGGTAATCTGGGAAGAGACTAGCAACTGAGTTTTAACGTCCCAATTTGTGTAATTACCCTACTTCGGAATTCGAAGAAGCACTCGTGTCTTTTATTAAATTGCCTTACCGGCTTTATACAAGTTTAATGTCCCTATCGAATAAATTCTGCATCATTCTGCAGGAATTTACTTGTCATTCTGCCATAAGTTCAAGTCTACAGACAGGAGCCAGAGAGAAAAAGCCGATTGGCAAGAGAAATTTTGAACCGTCTTTTTTGCCCTTGACGATTTCGTTTGGCATATATGAAAGTTTGAAAGTTTAGTATATCAAATTGGTTTGTACAGTACTAATTGAGTCCATGATGGCCGCTAAATGAGAAAACTTAAAACTACACAGTTATATACAGTCTAACTTTGTATCGGTCCTCGGCCGTGGCTTAGTGGTAGCGTGTGCGCTTACTCATCCTACTCCTTACCGTTCAGGGGATCGAGTCCGTCTGTCAATCATTAGGTATATGAGTGAGTCGCACGACGTGGGTCCGGCATTAGCAGGGGTGGGTTTTACGAGGTCTCATCACGGTTTTCCACCATCATGAGGCAAGAGACAGTGTGACGTGGACAATCCGTCGTTATATAAGTGAAATACCCCTGAGTACGAAGTTAAACACCCAATCAAACAAACAAACTAACTAACTTTGTATCTCTGAATAAGGCTTGATGCATGATAGACAATTAGAGATACAGAACTCATCTGAGGAGATATATGTAGATCAGCAAATTCAACATTCCTCACCTATCCAACCACACCCAATGTCAAATGCTGATTGGATAGTTAGTATGAAATCTCTCAGGAAGGAATCGAAAGTAGTGTCATTAATTATCATGTACATATCATCAACAAAGGTGTGGTCATAATTAATAGAGAGAAAGTAGTATTTGTCTAAACGTAATTCATTTGCCGAAGTGACTTATACTGTTATGTGAACGTCTTGCCATGTAGGACGAACTCCCTCATTTTTTTAAAATGAGTCGAAGATATCATTTGTCCAGGGAAACACTTTGAGGAACCGTCCCGGCCTGTGTTTCGGATGTGATTAGGTAAACGGTATTATTGGTGTACTATATTGATGGACGACTTTGGAGGTACCCTTGTTTCATATTATTTCTCCTACTTAACATATGGTTTGTAGAACCGGTTTAAAGTACATGAGTTCCAAAATGGATCAGCCGTCAACCACAGGCACTTCTATTTGATTTACTGGATTAGGTATTGATAATTGGAAGGTCTGATATGAATCTTCTCTTGTCAAATATGTAGTCACTAATTGGTCGCCGGAGTATTTAACGTTTAAGAAGAGTTTAAGAAGAGTTACAATTATATGTTTGTGATTAATTTAATGAAGCCAAAAATATGCTGGGCTTCATTAAATAAATTAAACTTCAGTTAATGTCAGATTCGCTGAGTGTAAACTCATAAACTACCTGAAAATAAAAACATAAGAAGAACACAGTAAAATTGTCATGGTTCCAAAGTACTTATGTTCGTTCTTAATTTCTAATTAATGTAAAGCTTAACAAAAGTAACAAAAACATTTCAAACGATCTTTAATTCACCAGAGTTGGGCATCACGATGATAGAGCTCTTCCTTGCTGTTTATAATTCGCCGGTTGTCTAACGCACCTTGCCTTCTGAAGACGCACTCCTTATAACATCGTTGTTGAGAGTCCGCAGAGTTTGGCACCACAGTAAGAAGGCTTTCAGTCTGCTGCCATTCAAATGCTAACTGTCGAGTTTAGTAACGGCTTAAATTTGCTGCCATCAAATGCGATTACATGCACTGAGGCCATCGAGTTGTCAGTGTCAACTTTCTTTTCTGATATTTTGTCGGATTCACATTCCAAAGGAAAATATTGGAGCTGACTAAAGTAAAATTACTGTCATATGTCACAAAATATGTCACGCGAAAGTTATACAGCTTTATTGATGAGATAGCATTTAAATTATCAACATCCGTTTTTAATTAGAAATTTGCTCTATAAGGCGTTGTTTGCCAAATTTGAACATTGAATCAGAGCTTGGTATACAATAATCAACAAAAGCTCTTTAGTTTTGTTGATGTTTTATCAGAATGAGTCAATCTGTGCAACTCGTTGGCGTTTCTCTATCGCTACCAGTCAAGATCAGCGATTTGGATACAAGAGGATAATAATCGGTTTAAATTTAGTTTATTTTAAGAGAATCCCAGATAAAATAAAATGAAAATTCCTTATTTTATAAGCATATTACGTGTATATCTAGTTGCGTAAATGTGACTGATTTCGCCCTGAAGCACCGGACTCATTAATTGTTACATCAGTCGGTCAGGTTAATGGCTTGCCTTAACTATACTCATTTAAAAGGTGATGTCTGGTAATGCGGATAAATTGAGTGGTTCCTACAATAGACTGTCTAATTATATCTTCACGGAAGGCAGTTTACTGGCTCACGACGCATACAGAACAAGATATATTTATCTTTTCAAGACAGGAAACGAACCGTACAGACCCCATGGGACTAAACATTGCCGTTTTGAAGAATGGTATCAACGTGTGCTATGTTAATAAAGACATGTTGATTCATGAAATAGACATAAAGGCACAAAAAAAAAATTATTTGTATTCAGTCTAGAATGTAGATTAATATTTATTTCCCTGACCTTTGATCGTACAGAAAACAATACTTATCACTTTGATTACTAGTTATTTCATTAAAACCCTGAGGCCAGTGTTCAACGCACTATTAAAATTAATTCTAGTTTGGATGACATCCCTCCACGTTGAAGGCATGTCTCTAATCCTGGATTACTGGTTTACTCTGCTATTAGCCACTAATATTGGTTTTCAGCTCCTGGGCCCTGGAGTAGTAAAAGCACATAGGTTGTCTATGTGAACGAGCCGCATCAGGTTGTTATAGTAAATAACCTTATATTTCTTCAACTACCGCCTGAGTAACACATAGCCAACTCTTCAAATATATATCTGGCGTAAGACCACCATTATTGACTTCCGTTTTGTCAGCCTCGAATATAGTTCTTATTAAAAATGGTGTGTTGTCTTGTTTTATTTGTTCTGGTCCTGGGAAACTTGTTTGTGTTGGAGTATTTAGTATTGATGTGAAGTGGAGGTATCTGGCCAGTGTAATATTATAGCCTAAATAGGTCACATTAAGGTGTATTTATCCCCATTTGATGGAGGGGTGATTGGGCTGTTGTTTACATTCTGAGTCAGCTTGACAACATATGTCACACTGCAGCCTCTGTAACTCAAAATTTTGACGGTCATGCCATGTCAAGATTTTAACTCGAAAGTCCAAAAGCACCGATAAAGGTATGTGCCAGGGGTTTTCGCTCAAAGAAAGTTTGTTAGGGAGCTGTGGGGCCAAACGTTAACATTACAGCTTATGGCAAATTAATGGTGGTCTTGCGGCATCTGTGCTGTTATACACCGTCATATCCGTTGAAAATAGCTGGTAAAGAACATGGTTCGTGACAAAAGTAAATAACGTAATTACATCATAACTGTACTTAAAAATATGGCTCAAATAGAACCTCCTAAGTATTTTCAGCCAATGCTCCGGTGGAACCATTTATGGTTCTGTATGGAACCCTAACAGTAATTTTTCCAATTATTTCTCCCTTGTCTTCTTATACCAAAGAACCTTTTTTGTCGTAATGGTTTTATGAAGAATTTTTTAAATTTTTCTAAGTAGAGAAACCTTAAAGAATAATTATAGAGTGTACTGGATTAACCCTTGTATTTGCTTCTGGTTGAGTTGTTTTCCTTTTTACAGTGCTAATGTCTCGAACCTTGCAGATATCTTGAGATTCCGTATCTTTATGTTGATCGATCCAGTCTTTATTTCTGGAGATGCTAATATTGTACATCATTTATTTGTCTCGATAAAGGTAGTAGAGAAAAATCACAAATAAAACATATACCGATGTTTTGTTTATCACGGAGGGATTGAGCACGTTTAAGTAGCATTTTGTAATGTTTAAAAAAAGGCCTCATAAATACATGTGTCGTGCACGGGTCATTAATCACTCTGGAATCGAGGATGTTCCACCCCCCTGCGTAACCATACACCTGTGCTGTGTGGAGACGAACAGACTCCTCATACCTGTAATACAAAATCAGTGCAAGCTGGGCTATGAGATATGCAATTAAAACGACATCACTCATGACCGACGACACTTGAGATCTAAGAAGGTGCAATAAATAACTGAGTCAGAAATAGCGACTCTCTCAATGATAGTTTAGCCTCATTAACGGAGCCTGGAGATAGAGTTTCTCTCAGACGCCAGAGTGAATACCGAGCCACACTACCAATATTTACGCCGGAGTATTTCACACACACGGCTGAAAAGACCACTTAAACGGGCTGCCTGCTGGAAGCGATCGGTAGCTGACATAGTTAAACGTCAGTGAACCGGACCGCCCGTTGCTCGACAACCAGCGCTACTGGAAACCTTAGACGTCTAAACTAGACGAAGGCGGTGTTGTCGGATAAAGTTACTGCTAGTAGCTGTTGGTACCCTTCATGTAACTTATTATGTTTTTGCCTGGCTTGTCTGTATGTATTTCAAAAGATCTGCAAATTTTGATTTGCTTTTTGTGATTTTTTGACTACAAACATGAGAAAGAGATGTGGACAGTTTAACGCCGTATATGGTTTATACATATGTGGACATTAACAGAATATTGGCGAGACGGTGAGTATTTTAACTGATCAGAAAGCCACATAATGGATTTCGATAGTTGTGTTCTAAAACTATAATCTCTTATATTTCTAATTTGATCAATTAATGACCAGCTGTATAAATGTGACTTATTTTTGTGGAGGAGGTGTTTTTGGAAATCCTAGTAAAATAATTAAAGTATTAAAATAAGTACTTACTTTATTAGTAAGAAGCCGTTTTTGTCATGTCAGATTTTTAATAAGAAGGGAAGGCAAATTGCAGAGTCTTCAACTGAACGTTCACTGGTATACTCTATAATACCAGTTACATGACAAAATTGCCATCATGCTGGGGCTATTATTAATCATGATCAATAATTGCCTCTTTAGGGAGAGCAAATCGATAACTGAAGATATTACTAATGTGAGTGCGTATTGTCTAAAGACAATGCCCAGTGGTTTGCCTGTCTGTAAATGAAATCCGCTGTGCACACATCATGCTGCCGTCTTGAATATAAAGAAAATCACTACAAATTCACATAAAATATTATAGTTTACAGCAATCACCGCGACGGTTAATCTATGACTGCAGTACATTTGACGTGCTACCGTGGTAACCATTAAGAGGAATTATATAACTAAACAAACCTTCTCTCATTGTGTATTCCATACCTCGGATTCCGTATTTTTCTATTTCATTGAACTAACTTAAAAATACTGACGGTATCCCCTGCAGTGCCTTTACTGGATCATCCGGGAAACAATAAGAGTTTTGACTCTGTTAAGAATCCCCGGTTACATCTGACAAGTTTGGCATATTACAAAAAGAACGAAAGACTCATTTTGGTGATCGCCAAATAAATCGCCGAAATATTAAGATAAAAATTAGTCTTTCGTTTTTCTGAGTTCACATTACTCTTGCACTGGGCAGTTAAATTGAAGATAACCATTGATGTCTTTTTCGGACAAGCGAAGACTGACCCCTGAGTCCCTGACCACTAAATGAATACTGTAATCCATGTGAATTATGAAGGTACCGTTACTCGATGTTATATTGGAACTATTTGGCGGGAAGTTAATTGGTGGATTTGATGAGTATTCACCACAGCAATACGTTTAGCCACAATAACAGTAGACCATGCTCGGACCTATAGCGAGTACATGTTCACTGGCACATCCATTTAAAAACTGTATCGCCAAATAATTGTTAGATTTTCTAATATCCAAGCAAGTGAAAACATGATCTGTGAACTCATGACCAAATCGACACGATAGTTCTTAAAAACCGACAGGATTTTTAATAAAAAAACACATTTTTTTAGGTTTCCAGGATTATTCTATCAAACTTGTTTAATCTTGTTGGATTATTTACTGGTTAAACAAGGAAGTTATTCTCTAAATTAACAGGATTGTTCTTTAGGTTAACGCGAGTATTCTTTAAACAGAATTATTCTTTAAACAAACAAAAATTTTCTTTAAACTAATATAAAAAATGAACTAAACTAAAAGGATTATTTTTTGGATTATCATTGTTTCGACCTAATCATAATTATTTTTTCAAACCGACAGGATTATCCTTTAAACAAACAGGGTTATTATTGAAGTTAACATGATTATAGTATAGGTTAACTGGATTATTCAGATTAACATGATCATAGTATAGATTAACTGGATTGTTCAGATTAACATGATTATAGTATAGGTTAACGGGATTATTCAGATTAACATGAGTATAGTATAGGTAACGGGATTATTCAGATTAATATGATTATAGTATAGGTTAACGGGATTATTCAGATTAACATGAGTATAGTATAGGTTAACGGGATTATTCAGATTAACATGAGTATAGTATAGGTAACGGGATTATTCAGATTAACATGAGTATAGTATAGGTAACGGGATTATTCAGATTAACATGATTCTAGTATAGGTTAACTGGATTCATGATTTCCACTGATAAGTGCCTTTCCTGATGGCAAAATAAACCGCCGAAATATTGAAGTCAAAATGAGTCTTTCGTTCTTCGGAGTAACACTACTCTTGGAGATTAACATAATTATAGTATAGGTTAACTGGATAATCGAGATTAACGTGATTATAGTATAAGTTAACATGATTATTATTTCGTAAAACAATAATTCTTTAAAACTGGCAGGATTATTCTTTAGGTTACCGGGATTATATTTTCACCGACAGAACTATTCTTTAAGCTAATACAATTATTCTTTAGTTTAATCGGATTATTCTTTGCTTTAACATGTTGTCATTTAGGGTTACCAGATTATTCTTATTGTTAAGATTATTAACAGGTTATTCACAAAATCAGAACGATTATTCTTCAAACTAACACGATTATTCATTAAATCAAAACGATTATTCTTCAAACTAACACGATTATTCATTAAATCAAAACGATTATTCTTCAAACTAACACGATTATTCATAAAATCAAAACGATTATTCTTCAAACTAACACGATTATTCATTGAATCAAAACGATTATTCTTCAAACTAACACGATTATTCATTAAATCAAAACGATTATTCATCAAATTAACACGATTATTCATAAAATCAAAACGATTGTTTTTTGGCCATCGCTGATTATTCATCAAATCCAAACCACTATCTATCCAATTAACACGGAGTGTTCATTAAATCAAAACGATTATTATTATTTTTTAATGAATGCGATTAGCTTCATAATTATTTTGGTTTTTATGTCAAGGTATCTCCTCACTTACTCTAGTTAGCATTTTATTTATCCGGGTTGCTCTTCAACAGAAATACTTGGTGGATATTGTACACTTCGATCCTCTTCTAACAGTAACATTCTGATCGATATTGTATACTTTGATCCTCTTCTAACAGTAACATTCTGATCGATATCGTACACTTTGATCCTCTTCTAACAGTAACATTCTGATCGATATTGTACACTTTGATCCTCCTCTAACAGTAACATTCTGATCGATATTGTACACTTTGATCCTCTTCTAACAGTAACATTCTGATCGATATTGTACACTTTGATCCTCTTCTAACAGTAACATTCTGATCGATATTGTATACTTTGACCCTCTTCTAACAGTAATATTCTGATCGATATTGTACACTTTGATACTGGGACCAATGTGAATGGTTTGTACATGAGGCGACCTAACTTTCACCTGTTTGTCTTTGAGTCATTACATCATATTAATTTTGTTTACATCAGGTTCTTTTTGCTGCTGGCAACGTGAATGAAAGAGACAGTAATCATAATGCGATCCGATATTTTACAAATAATGCCTTTGATGGTTTTGGCGACCATGAGCAAATTTGGTGAGTAGTCAAAAAGGTTTGTGTTGTCTTTGGCCTGAGTTGAAAATAAACAAACAAACAAGTCGATTCTTCGAAGCCGTATCCAGTCAATGGTCTATCTACTTATATTTAAATCGTTTATTATAGAGATTGGACTATTATTTGTATTACTAATGAACGCCTGACAACAACCAGGGTTTTATGCAGTAGTTGATTTTGGTGGCTCAGTAGCGGGCCACCTGTGCGCCTGTCCTGGCGGGTAATAGCTAGTTCCCTTTTGGCAGTGGTGGTATCTATTATATGGCCTTAGTTTGTCTGTTTGTCAGATGTTTTGTGTCCGGTACTTGTTTGTAATCATGCAGTGCTTGTATCTATGCAGTGGCAATGGTTTTCTTCACTCATTGGACTGACACGCCCCCTTTTTGTTTGAAATACACTGAGGTGCTACATCCAACCCGGATTAAACATACTAGCAAAAGCGATTTTCCACTCAAAACCAGCCGGTGGAAATAAAAATTCGCTTCTAGCAGATTTTGATGTATACAAATCTGATTTAATATGACTTTATTCTCTGTAATGATATTAGCTTATTCATATCTTATTCAAGGTACAGCCGAGGCTTTAAAATGTTGGCAATGTATTGCTGATAATTGTGATACCGATCCATCTGAAAACTATAAGGCGACAGAGAGGGAATGTCAACCAGGTGGCTTTTGTCAGGTAAGACATTGAAGCGCTATATATCTGGATATTTTACATGGAACTAAGAAGAACTTACCATTACTGCGTTAATTTTGAATTTGTGGGTAACATTAACGCTCTAACCGGTCTTGTTGGACCCTTGGGCTCAAAATGAAACTAATTTGTTGCATTTTGTAGATTAAAAGTTAAGTATTCAAATTATATGTTGTTAACAAAAATTCTAATTACAAACAGTTAAATTGGAGTTTATAATTTAGTGTTTACATGATCATGTACTCAAGTCGTAAATCTTCAATTGCCTTTTTCTGGCATTTCATTTTTAAACAGACAATCCATTTTCTAAGGCGTATTTCTAGAAAACTATTCATGTTAGAAACTTCAAATTTGTATTTATGTTCTGCAAATTGACCAAGGAGTCCAGCGAGACCGTAAGGGTGTTGTGGACACTGGGCATTGGGTATCTCACATGTATCTCTGATGTTTTGAAACATCAGCTAAAGACCCACTGACTTTATTTCATCGATGTATCTACACTTATCGTGATGTGTAAGCAACCAACGATCATGTACATTCTTAAGAAACCAAAATATCTAGTGATCACGTGAACGTGATTGTTGCCTTTGGACCGAAAAAAAAAACGCTGTCATGATTAACCGCGAGAAACGTCCAAACCATATAATTTTGTATAAAAGTACGGCATGTTCATATTATGTTATGGTATAAATTTTTTTTTGGATTAAGGAAAGGTTGACACTTCTTGCTACGTTTACTGATCTGACTGATAACCATGTCTTTTATTTTACAGAAGGTGATATACACGGATCGTTACAACAATAACACTAACCCGGTATCCACTGTACGGAGCTGTTCAAAAAGATGTGAACCGAAAGACAATTTTTCAAACTGCACCTGGTCAAAACGAGGCTGTGTTACCCGACTGTGTTGTAAAGACTCTGATTTCTGTAATGCTGGAATATCACTTGTGTTTCCATGGAGACTTATTTGCCTTAGTGTTTTATTGTATACTGTACATTATGGACTTAGAAGACAGTGGGATATCTTGGCTAACTAGTGTACTGTTCGAAAAGCAGTATTTGTGATTTTATTTATTCACTTCGTCAAATTCGAACATAAAAAGATGACAATAGAAACGGTACTATTCATAAATCTTTGGCGGGAATAAATCAAAATGCTTGGTTTATCTGTGATAATTAATTTAAAAAACAACAATGCAACTGACGTTAAATACATGTGTTTTAAAAGATCTACAGAATCGTCAAGGGAATCAGTCAACATTGGGATCATATTTCGCATGTTCCAGTCACGTGTCATCAAGGCTACTTAATGTACAAAGATTCCTGTTAATGTGACGTAAACGTCGCCATCTTAGACTAATGACACAATGGTAAACAAAAAGATGTTGTCAAAATGTGTGTTATACGGCAGTCAGTTTCCAGCCAATCACATTCGAACAAGTGGAGCCTAAACATACGCGCGCGCACACACACACAATCATGCACACACACATACACCATAGAAAGAAGAATACAACACATAAGAGTAGCATTAGGAGATCATTGCTTTGGGCCAAAACTCTGAAGTGAGTTAAATCCCTGTACGTTTGGAATAATAATATTTCGTTATTTTTGGATAACACTTTCCAGGTTTGAACAGATTCTAGTTAAGAAAATGAAATCCAAGCCTACGGTCAGAGTTGGGCACCAATTTGCACGAAGAAAGTTTCTCCACCTGCAATATTTTCTGGACTAAAATCTGTATGAACTATTAATAAAATAACAAAAACGCTGCTTATATTCACTCTCTAAAAGACACAAAAAATTAATTGCTGGGTTATGGCCATCGATCAAAAACACAGATTAGGAGTCTATATAGATCAGGAACCTAGGTGGAGAATAAATCAATGTGGATTAGTAATATATATGGATAAGTAATATATGCGGATAATCTATGTCGATCAATAATCTATGTGGATCAATAATCTATGTGGATCAATAATATATGTGGATCACTTAGCTATGTGGACCAAGAATCCATGTGGATCAAAAATCTATGTGGATCAAGAATCTATGTGGATAAGTAATCTATGTGGATCAAGAATCTATGTGGATCAAGAGTCAGTCGATCAATAATTTACGTGGATCAAGGATCAATAATCAGTGGATCAAGGATCAATAATCTATATAGACCAAGAATATGTATGGATCAATAATCTATGTGGATCACGAATCTATGTGTGGATTAGTAATATATATAGATCAGTAATAAATAATGATCAATAACCTATGTGGATCAATAATCTATGTTAGTTAATACCTTGTGTTGATTTATTGCTAAGTTCTTGTTATTTTACGTTAACTAATGTTCAAATTTGATATTTAAAGGTCTTCCCAAATGGTTCATACTTAGAAAACGTATAAAAATAGTCCAATATTCACTGAACGATTTGCAACTT
>JAVFBW010162492.1:0-11570 GCA_034783835.1 Mopalia ciliata
ATGACATTTGGGAAATCGTGAACTACTTCTATTTTTTTTTTTTTTTTTTTTTTTCACCTAATACTAACTGAAGTGTAATTTATTTTGGTCAAACTTGTGTCCACTTTCTAATGATAACCACACAGTGTCTTGAGTGAACCTCTTATATTTTGCTCTGTGTCATCTGTTTCTAAAATTGTTCTTGACAGTATTGGTTTTGTTGTGGGATACAAATTCCGTAGGAAATCTCCCAAGAGATCACCTTGAATGATCTCTTCAGGATATAATTTTCTCTGGGATCTTTTGAGTCATTGTCCATTGAGAAATGAAAAGAAAATCAATTTTGATGAAAGTTGGATACTTGGCTTGGAAATGCAGCCAACCAGAAAGTAGTTTTCTTTATTATAGTTTCTTTTTTTTTTTTTCTTTCAACACATAGTCTCAAAACTGTAAACAAGTTCAACTATCAAACAGTACAAGCTCATTTACCTATTGGAAATTTAAAGAATTTTTTTTTTAAACTCATTTTAATTACAGAGATTGTTGCAGACCCTGGTGAGTGGTGAACATTGAAGCTGAGCCTCAACAGCTTTTAGTTGATATTTTTATGCCTGTTGACCTTCCATTTATATCACATTTATCATCATTTCTGATAAACTTACAGACATGTAATACGTAATAACTTGTCAGTTTAAAAATCCTATTCTGACAGAAGGAAATTTTGTTTTAAAAAAAGTTTTGTCAGACTTTTCATCAGTTTATTGTAATATTTTATCAAACCGATCGAATTATCTTTTTTGGCAAGAAATTTTGAGGAGCTGTTATAATGATTTATCTAACTTCCTTCAGATAGGATGATACTCTGTATTTTTTTCTCTTTATGTCTGTGGTTCTTCATTTGTCATGGTATATTTTTTTTAAGAAAATCGTATTTCCTGATAATCAGTGGAAGCGTATACACTTTGGGTGTTTCTTGACAGCTTACATTTATGAAACTTCGTCGACCTGTTTAAAACTTAGCAGCCGCTCTTCCATTTAGTGGCTGGGGGAAATTGCTTAGGAAATGATATGTAATATGTATTCATTATCGCCTTTCAAACAGTTGGGGCAAACAAAAAACTACTTGTTATGACACCAGTAAAGTTTAACAGAAGACACAAGCGCCATTCTGTATAATAGATGAAATCTGAGCTGCTATCGCTCTAATCTAAGGCAGTGTATAAAGCTGCCTTAAAGAAAAACAAATTAAGCTGCAATAAGGATATTCTAGGATTAAGTTTCCTTCTTTTAGCAAATATGTACATGTATGATGTTTAAATTGTATTCTCTGAAAGAATAAAAGAGTAAATAAAGAAATAAGAGATACACTTCACTCTGCTAAAAATAATAAACTTGTTTTGTTTCTTGGGTTTACAACTACTTTTTCAAATATGTTTCTTTTCATTTGGGATTCTTCAATATCAATATATGCATGGCGAAAATTACTAAACGCTTTCTATATATCTACATTCGGGGGACTTTTCTTCCGAGAATTTTTGCCAATTTTTTGGCAACTAAATTGTAAGGTAACAACATTGCCCCTTGTATGTAAGGTAACTTTTCCGCTTATACACATGGGGACATCATTTCCTCTTATAGATGTGGTAACATCATTCCTACACATAGATGCAATAATATCATTATCCCTTAGAGATGTGATAACATAATATCTGCTTATTGATGTGGTAACATTTACCCTTATAGATGTGGTAACATCCTTTCCCCTTATATATGTGGTAACATCATTTACCCGTATAGATGTGATAATGTCATATCTGCTTATAGATGTGATAACATCATTTCCCCTTACAGATGTGATAGCATAATATTTGTTCATTGATGTGGTAACATCATTTCCTCTTATAGATGTGGTTACATAATTTCCGCTTATTGATATTATAACATCATTGCCCAATATAGATGTGGTGACATTATTGTCCCTTTTACCACTGTTAGCATCATCCATTGTCCCTTGTTAATGTGGTAACTTAATTGCTCATTGTAAAATATTGCCTCAGTTTTACATTGTACAAATTCCATTACTTTGCACTCCAATGTCGCTTCCTCTCCCACCCAGTCATTTAATCCATGAAGCTTAGTCTTCTTGCTGGATAGGACTATCTTTCACTTCCATGCCCATGGGGCACCATCGTCTCACCCCCTACAACCTGCTATACCATTGTTTATAACTGCTGGATGATACTTCTGTCTCACACCCAAAAGTATCTGTACACTCTAAATCTTTCAGTATTGGATTATCTTCCGCCTGGTTCCCCCTGGGGCATCCTTCCCTGATGCCCAATCTTAATTGAAGATTGTCTACCACAGATTCATTCTCCTTCCCTGCTGTATTGTCTTGCACCCAGCACCCCAGGGAGTTCTGACAGCTGGTTGTACATTCTCTATTAACTTGATAAAAAAATTAAACTTAGAAATCTCACTCATGTTATGCAGGCCAGATGTGTAAGTATATTTTTTAGGGCCGACTTAATGATGCAATATACATGTAATTTGAAATTTCAGCTTCTTTGATAATGAAATATATCTTAGTCTGTTTTTGAAAGTTTAGAATAAAAGTCAAATTTTTATGAAGCTGGCTGTACCCTCGCTGCATGTCACCCACATCTTTCTTCATTAAGTGATGGCAAGAACAGAGGCCATGGTTTACAGCAGGAGACCTCTCCAATGCCATTAGAGGTCATAATGGACACTTATCTCCATCTTAGCTATTATGTTACAAGTATGCCTTCTCTGATCATCTTCTTGTCTCCATGTTGATCTCTTTTTGTCCACAAAAAGGTTTCTGATAAACCTAAAAATTGTTTGTCGCATAGTCCAGGCACAAATATTTGGTTTGTGTACAAAGTCCTAACCATGAAATGGTAGTTACTGAAGAGATTTTTGTTTTAAGACTTTAAAACTTTAAGCACTAATTTGATTTTTGGTAATTTGTCAATTCAAATCTCAGATGTGTTTTCTTTTTTAGCCAAAACTTTGATTAGTTTTAGAGATACCAAGATTGTATGATTTAATAAACAGATGATTTCTTGTGCAATTTTTAACTATGAAAAAATTGGAAATCCATTTGTGTATCATTTCTTAACTTTTAAACAACTGTTGTAATTGACCAACTTTTGAACTTTTGTAAATGTTATTGATGAAGAGGCCAATAGTGGAATTGTTAAAGTTGTTAAGATTTTTCTATTTCTGTTTAGCTTATGAGCCCAGAAGCACAATAGTGAATAAAGGATAGAAAGCTAATTAGCTCTACAATCTTTATGCTGGAAAGAGTTTTTCTAATGTCTTGGCATGATTTCTAGATTCTTTCCACATTTCATCAGGAGAAAAAGCTGTCTTCTAGTGAATGGTATTATTTTCAATTACCATCATACAATGTTGGAATTCTCAATCTCTCAGTTTGTTTCCTTTTTTCTCCACCGATCTGGTTGTGTTGAAGAGGATTTAGATGCGAATTCTCTTGTTTCGTTCTGAACAAAGAATTCCTTCTTTTTCTCATTAGCTGTGCATTCTTTGTACTTGGTCTAGAGAAGAAGCTTTTGTGTTAAAACCTCACTCAATGATGGTGCCGCGGTTAATTTGGCTACAATTCTAAAAGCTGTCTCAAGACGGCTGCTATGAACAGCATGTGGGAGCTAATCTGTGCAAATCTCTCTCTCATTATCTGGACTAGGAAAAGATTACAAGGTTCACTCCTTAGAGAGGATTTGCTCTTCAGTTTTCTGATCCTACCCCTTCTCGTTAACCAGTTTACGACAGAATCATTTTCTTTGTGATTAACTATCATTTTTCCACCCAGTCATTGAGAGATCTGCCATTTTCTTCAACTCCCCCCTCCCCGATTCCTAAATCAATCACCCACCCAGACCCCTGGAACTCCATTGACATTAACCTCTTGACAATGTAAATTAACAACATGTGTAGCATGGCCTATTCATCTAAAGTTATTTACTAAATCCATTGTCCCCCACTTGTCTGTATTGAAATGTGAGCACTAAACAGCTTGTTTTGAGGTATTGGTATTTTTTATTCCATTTTGCCAGTGCCAGCCAGCAACTATATTATCTAATCCCAAAAATGTTACGAATAATATAAAATCCAAGAAATAATCTCCCAAGAATCATTTATTGCAGGGGTGATGTGTAGGAGCAAAACTCTTTCCCATTTATGGTTGAGTTTGTTTTGCAATTACTGTTGGATACACCAATGTTAAATAAGTGAAATAAACTTGGCAATGGCGTTAAACATCAAGCAATGAATCAAACTTATTGATTTTTTGTATAGAATAAGCATGATTATAATTTGAACATGTGCTTCCATTTTTCTTATGTTCTCTCCAAAATACATGTAGTTAGCTCTTTTGAGCAATGTCCATCTTAGACTCTCTCAATCTCTGACCACTAAGAATATTGTTCATGATACTTAGTTATCTTTTATCTAAGTTCTAACATTAGCTATGTTATTAACTATCATATCAATTGATTATACCACTCACATTTCGTGATTACTTTTTTTATATATATAAATGAGCTTTGTTTGATCTATTTATCAGTAATAAAGTATCTCTGAAAATATAACTAAGAATTATGCTGCATTTTTCTTTCATCATTCTTTACATTTTGATGAGTTTGAATTCTCATATTAGTGGTTTATCTGGCAAAACTGAGGATGAAGGCTTTGGCATTCTGTTTTACTGCTTAAAGAAAAATACTTGTGTAAAACAAAAGATGTTTGAATGATTGAAGGAAAAAGCAGGACAAGGTCTAGAATTAGGGAGAAAAGTCCTTAATTGTTACGATATTGTCTGATAAACTGTGCAAGCAAACCGTATATTTGTCCCAATTAATGAAATAACAAATTGTGAAAATTACCAAATTACTCAATAATATATGGAAATAAGTAAACAGTTTTTGTTTATATCTGGAGTGGTCATTAACACGACAGAAAATGTAAAAACAGTTGTTTTATATTCATTTGGTTGTTTCTGGTGATAGATGGGGGAGTTTTTCTTGCATTTATTCTAAGCATTGATACTAATTTGTGATAAAGAAGCAAGCTAATGATTCTCTGGTCTTTATTAAAACAGTCAATGCAGTGACCAAAGCTGTCTGCTGGTTGAGCACTTTTACAGAGAGTCAACAAATAATTTTCTATTCTTCTAATATACGCTACTTATTCAGTGATAAGGAATTCACGTCTGTTTTTTTTTTGTGTCCAAATATACTTTTTCCGGCTAATTATTCTAATTTCCCTTTTACATATTTACATTACAGAGGAAAAGAATGTCTGATGAGGAACAAAGCATTTTTTGATTGGGACGATAAAGTGGGAAATATACAATAACGTTTACACACTGAAATAAACGGTTGTCTGTACAGAGAATGGTCTTTATTGTTATATCTACTTATATATTCTGCATGACTCAGGTACAATGTGTAATATTTTTTTGTATCAGCCCACCTCATGAAAAATTGCAGAAATCAAGGTATCTCATGAAGCTGTGTTTATTTTGTGGCACAAACAATCACCTTGTTTTCTTATTCTAATAGGATGAATATTAATTGTTATTTCTGTTCTTGGGGTGGACACGGCGATGTAAATGAATGAATGGGTAAACTATTGTTTTGACTCCTACCGTAAATTGACATTGCTGTTTTAAGAATGTTGGTCTTTACTTATCAGATGGTCATCAGATTTTACCCGTGGCAACAGTTTGCACTAGTTCACTGATATTTAATTTCCTATATTTCCTTTTTTATGGTTTGTGAGTGATCCAGAAAGTTTTGTTTTAATACAAAATGATGTATATAATCTGGTTACATGTGGATCAGTTACTAAAAAAACAAATTTTGATCTTTATGTTCTAAGGTAAGCTGCATTATTATTTCAACTATATAATAGTTTTAAAAAACAAGTTCATGGAACTTTGTTTGGCAGGTTTCTTTTGACAAAAGCTTTTTGAATATAAAATCAAAAGAAAAGTGTATTAAATCGGTACATCTTCGTTCTAAGAGTTACATTTGGTGTCAATTTTACAAAGGAGATCACTGAGGTATAGAATGATTGTATAATGATACCAGAGGGCTTATTAGATTTTCAATCACCTGTAAACAATTGGTGTGTTTTTAGCAGATTATAGAAAGAAGATACTGTTGAATTGACGCTGATGATGACGAACAGTTTACTGGTAACTTTCAAAAGGTTTCAAGAAATCAATTTTTATTGAAAGTGGCTTTGTATATCACAGATTGGCTTCTTATGCATTTTGAGAATTCTTGGTTGATTATTTTCCGCTGGTTTTTCTTGGGTTCTTTTTTTATTCATATTATTTTAAACATAAAATAAATATGGGTTTTTTTTCTTGAGGATAATGTGTTTTGATGTGCATGAATTGAGGAGCACTCATTTTCATGCAGAGCATTTAGATATGACACTACACCTCATGGTTATGACGTATTTTATTTTATTGAAAAAAACATTACCATCAAATACTTGTACTGAAGTAATTAACACCAATCAACCAATCAGTGTTAAGTTCATGAACATGACTACATGTACCAATATGATTGGCAATGATATATTTAAGTTTTAAGAGACTCGCTGAATTCATCCTAGGCCATGAATGCACACAAATCATGTCTTTCTAATTAAGCTGCATTGTTCATGCTAACTCCATTATTAATAATTTTCTAATTTTATGTCTGAAAGGCTACATTTATACCTGAATTCACAATAATAAACAACTGAATTGGAGCCAAATCCCCTTAACTCACTCACTGTCTAATTAATCCATTCGTCATTGGTACTGGAGAGAATTTCTGCTAACAGACTCACAGCAGGTTTTCTGATTGTTATTTCTTACTGAAGCAGTTTGTATTTACCTGAAAGCCTTGGTATTGCTGATTAGGGCTGGCTTATTGAAATTACTTTCAAGTGTTGCTGTATTCTCTCGGATTATCTTCACAGGTGTTCTCCAGGTAGACAGCTTAATACTGCTTTATGAAATTACCGAAAAGGATTTCACACCTTCCATAGTATGTCTTCCATTCATTATAAAAAGCATAAGACTGATTAACGCCTGAAATTTGTATTGATTTATTTGTTCTGTTCCAGTTAATTAGTACTTTAATTTTAACAATGTGTTCATTTGTCTTCATTTCTTTGTACAAATATATTTTCAGGTTGTCGTGTTTTAATTTGTAAGTTACCTTTGTATTTATTTCATCACTGTACACTATCAGTTACTTAGTTTTCATTTATAACTGATCAAATTAGTTTTCTTTGTTAGAACAAATCACTTCCCTCACACTAGTCTAAGAACCCATCACTCCCAATCATTGTTTCACCTGTCCACTGACTTATTTGGACAACATGCAACCCCAATCCTCCACATCCCCTTTGTCACATTCCCCACCCTTCACATCCCTTTAGCCACGCTGCCCACCCTCCGTGTCCTTCGAGTCGCATGACCCATGCTCCAAGTCCAGTTGGTCTCTCCCCACTCTTCATGTCCACTTGGTCACACTCCCCACCCTCCATGTCCCTTTTGTCACACACCCCAACCTCTTTGTTCATTCCGTCGCATGCTGCCCCACCTCTTAGTCTATTCAGTCACACTGTTATCCACATCACACTCAACAAGTCCCCCATTTGTTAATGAGCTCACACTGACATATTAGTTTCCCGTTTATTGGTCTCTGCCACAATTAGGGTCAATTGATGTTAACAGGTAATATAGAATTATTGTGGCAGCGGGATGAAAAGGGCGACAAGGCACACTCCCTAATCTCACAATACACTATGCTTAACCCCCCTGGGTGGTAAACTGATACAGGTATTAATCTATGAATAGGAAAAGCTTTACGGTTTTATTGAATGGACTGTATTCATCAATACAGATTGAGAGAAATTGACAATATACTGTGACTGATGTCCACAGAACAGACACATGTAGCTTTTTAAAGAAAGAATAAGAAGTAAATCTAGCCATCATTGTGTTGTACTCGAGTATCCATTTTATGCATATGAAAAATATCTTATGATAGAAATAATATATTCTGATTTTTTTTGAAAATTTCTTGTTTATTAGTTTCTTTTTTTTTGAAAGTGCCTCATATTTAAGATTTTTTTTTATGCTTTATATCGAAGTATATTTTTAAATGCATTTTTTGAAGAATTTGTTTTAAATGCTTGATATTGAACCATTTTTCAAAATGACATTTTTTTAAGTTAACGATTGAATTGTCCTTAAGAGTAAATTTAATATACCTGTGAAATGACATCAATATAAAAAAAACTTAACAGTGATGAGTTAAACCCTATGGCTATTTGTTGAGACTATAAATGTTTCCATCAACTGGAAAACGATAACAGTAAAACCTCGGTGTCCTATATCGAAAAACATCAGTCATATATTTGATAGACTTTTTTTTATCATTTGATGCATTGAAGTACTGATCTAAGATATGTTAAAAATACAAAAAACAAACAAAAGTTGAAAGTCAAGATTTGCTACAATGCCTAAAACTTTCAGCAGTATTGATTGAATGTCATTATTTCAAGAACAGGGAAACCAAATTTGAAACTTAATTTGCTCTTTTTACCACTAAACATGTACAGTGTATATAAAGAGTGGATGATACCAAGTTTAGCTACCACGCACTGCCTCTTAACTGCTTCTGGAGACCTTTGGCGACCTCTGAGAAAAGTTAGTAGAATGGTTTTTTTTTACGAGAACCTATCTTGTTTTGCCAGACCTGTGAGATCAAGTGGTGTTCACACAAGTCTATGTTATGCGGGTAAAATTAGATGACATAAAGTGAGGGGTCCTAAGTCCTCAAGTGTTTTTTTATTTTTATTTCAGTTTTATGTCAAGAAAGTTAAACTGTTTGTTCATGTCCAGGATGCTTTGTCATGATGTTGGATTCTGTCAGAAATTTTTCTGCAGGATTTATTATTGTTTTGGTTCAGGGCATTGCATAATAATTTTATTGCTCTTAAGAAATTTCAAAATATGATAAGATTTATTACGTTTTGGGTAAAAAATATAGATTACTAAAAGAAGTGCCTATGAATAGTTCTTAGACAGTTTTTTCTTTAAAGATAAAGTCATGTCAGTTTACTTTGCAGCTTAGTTACTGTCTTAATTATATTAAGGAACAAAATGTCTGTTTTTGTATTGACATGTTTGTGTTAAAAAAAGTTTTTTTTTGTTATCTTATTATATACCGGAAGCACCAGTTATTAAAACTCATTGATAGTTTAATTCTTTTTTTTTTTTTTTGGTACTTTCTATTTAGAAACATCTGTTTATTCAATTAATAAACAAACAAGAACTGTAGGGTCTATGGTTTCTTTTGCCTTTGCTATCAGTTAACCTGAAAATTACAGCATGGTATTACAACAGTGTGTTATATTTTTGTGGCCATGATAACAGATTGCATGTGGTAATACATCAAATAGCACTGCAGTAAGTTGCATAGTTCTAAAAACATTTATTATATTTATAACCAATGTCACCAGTGGAGATTTGTTAATAGAGGTGTATATTAAAATATTGCCAATAAAACAAGTTAAATTCCTTTAATGATTGTCAAGAAAGTGGATAGTAATTTGAACATAATTCACATAAACATAATTTTTTTAACATAAGAAATATTTGTAAAATCTGAAGCACTAACATTTTAGTTTGTAACTTCTCCTATTTTATATGGACAGTAGACTTGCGTAAAAAATAAATGGTACCAAACAGTTAAATTTTGCGTCTTGGTTTCTTGTGTTTTTTATTTAAATAATATATTTGATAGTCCTTTAATTGCATTAGTTAACTTTTATCACAAGTGTAGAAAAAATGAACTGATGTATAATTTTGAGGGGAAAAAAAAAACGCAAGTGGCTTCAGTAAGGTTAGGATAAACAAGCTCGCCAGTTAACTTGTATCGAAGGTCAACTAGGTACAAGCTGGTAACGGTAGGAACCATTTGGTTTGCTTGTGTAAAATGGTGCCTTCACAAACGATACTGTTCACCATCTGCTGTGAATTAGTATTGTTTATCCTCCATTTTTCTCCATTCTTTTTATAAAGATTGGGTTTCTGATGTTAGTGATAAATGGTATTTCACAAAACATTTTTCTCATTCCAGTTTCCTGGACTTTCCCATAATTAGGGTTAAACATACAGTTAGTACCCTCTCTAAACAGTTCAGCTAATAACGTGTATATGAATTTGGAAGAATGTAGATTTCAATTTATTTGACTACTTCTAAAATTATGGACTAATTAAACCGATGTAAGGCATTGAATGGCCTTTAGTGTATTTATCTTTACTGGACTTAACAAAGTTTAATGAATAAGAACAAGCCATTCCTTTGGCTAACCATTTCGTGATTTGTTTGTTTTCAACTTAAACTCAACCCCTTAATGCTTCTGAAAGAAACTAAAAGAAATTCATGTCCGTCCCTTCTCCTGATTATTGATTTTTGGGAGGAAAATAATCAATTTGTGGGTTATGTTGGCCTCATAATAGTTTGCTGGCACTTTGGTTCTACTTAGTTGTACCTAAAAGGACTATGGCGGACCGTTAGAATTTAACAAAGGGCGGTAAAAGTAGAGAAGTGTGTCCTTCAGTAATTGTGGCTGGAGCTATTGTCCATGGCAGCCTTATTTATTGAACAGCCATTGGAATTTCTCCACACAGAAGTAATGAAGCATTTTTGTCGGGGCGTGAGGAAATCCAACTAAACAATTCACTAACATTACTCGATTTGGGAAAGCAGCAAAGGCTATTGTCAACCCCAGCCATAATGCTTGATTTAATTTGAAGCTAGAACAGAGGCATGTAAATAAGAGGTTTGTTAAGCGATGCCGAGCCCACTTGTCTAAAACGCTACTCAGACGTGCCACGTCCAATGGTTATTATGTTTAGTTAGGACCAGCCTCTTGTTGGATACATTAGGCAGCCACCAAGAGAATTGAAACCTATTGTTTGCAGAATAAGCAAGGCAACTTATGCTTTTAGTCCAGCCCATAAGTTCACAGCTAAAGGCTTATTGTTCTCAACATTTGGAAAATAAAAATCTATTGACGACTGAAGTTTGTCCTCAAAGAAATTAACCTAGTGCTATAATTACGTTAACTGTTTAAACATGTCCGTCCACAGAAAACTCAATAATGATTCCCTCATTCATGATTAATTATATAAAGGTATTTGTTAATTGCTTGAAACATGCCCTTAATATTGCTGAATAAACTAGAGCTATTTTGTATTAAAAAAACTTAATTTTTGTTTTCCCTCCAATAAAACTTTCACTTTTTCATCCATAACAAAAAACTAGTATAGGATCTCAATAGTTTTATCTATTTCATAATATGTCAAATTGCATTAATTACCAAATTATTTAATTTAATTAAATAAAACAATTTATTGGCCAATTAAAGGTGGAAACTAAAACACTGGACTGAAAATGTTTCGTCAAGTTCCAACCTTTTTTAGAAGATATTGAATTTGTTCTTTTTTTTTTGTACATAAAATGACT
>JAVFBW010162503.1:0-11570 GCA_034783835.1 Mopalia ciliata
TCCATGTTTTGAGAGGCCGGCCATAGCGGCAGATCAATTTCCAACTTTCACCATTGGTTGAGATAGGCTAAGATAGGTCTAAGACGGAGGAATTAGCCCTATTCATTGTGCTAATCATATATGGGCTATGGCCCTGAAATAAAGAATTATTATTATTAAAAAAGTGAAACATCACACGGTCCAAGTACATACATGTTGTCAAGCGTAAGAAATTAAAATTACACGTTTATGACCGCTCAAACCCTGTATATCTAGATAAGGCTACATGGCATGATAGACGATCATCAGAGATACAGAACTCTGAATCTATCTTCAAGCTTCCAGGTACATTAAGGCAGATTTTGAAAATGGCGCCATATGTGCAAAAAGTTACAAAACCAAGATTTGTACTAGATTCGAAAATTCTAATTACAAATTAATATTTTTGATTGAAAAAAATATTTTATAAAATGATATTTTTTTATCATATTTATGGTTTAAATGGAAATGTTTTCATTTAATTTTAAATAAAGGAGTTCATTTTAAGCAGAATATAGTTTTTTGTCCGTATTTAACAAACCTATTTTTAGCGATTGGTTGCCAATCCGATTGGAATGCGTCAAAATGGAGGCTAAGTAACGCTGGTTTCGTTTTAATGTGGCTTTTATGGCGTGATTGTGGGTAATAATGGCCGAAAGCGATGCTGTTGAAGACATTTCAGCTTCCTTGATTCGTGAATATTTAAGTCGTAAGGTGAGTAAGTAAAGCCTGGTTGTTAAACGTTTATTGTATAATAAAGAACTTGACAGGTCGTGATAACAGTTTGCAACAACAACAACATAACAGAGACAAGCCCAAACGGGTAATCCCAAACAAACCAGTGCACATGTCGGGTCGCTTTTGCGCTGTGACAGTTGTAACTATATTAGACATTGGTAGACATGACGTCTGCTCATTTTTAGCTCCATTTCTCACATTGCTCTCGTCTACAGTGAATGTGCAGCATATCAACATTTGGACGTTTTTATATGCCAACTAAACTTAAATGTCTAAACGTACAGACGATTATCAATTTCTGTTGATATTGGCTGCACAATAATTCCAATCATGGGGTAAGTACATTCCTGTCATGTTACATGTAGTTGTTAAATGAAGCAGCAATCACACAAAACTAACTTAAATAATAACTAGGCAAAGTCTGACTTACTCACTTAGTATACAGACCTGTGCTGTTGAGGAGAACAGACAGAACAGGGTCTCTCCATGCATATGTAAACTAAATTGAGGAGGACTGATTTATAGGTGTCCCAAATTGTTTGCAATCTTTGTATAAATTTGCATTTTGGTTCTGTTTTTTTTACAAATTATGTCATCTGATTATCAATGCAAATTGTATTTTAAAACAATTTTGATTCATTTTTTTACAAAGGCACATTTATGTATTAAAAAAATCAGCAAACCAGGGAAAAATGCAAAATTGAAGAGGACCCATTTTATGGTTATGCCGGACAAGATTACAGCACAGGTCTGACTATAAGCTTAGACAACATCAAATAAAATATATTTATATACCATTTGAATAAAGGTGTCACAACAGTGAGTGAGTAAAATCAATACAATAAATCAGTGGTTTAAATAACTTTAATAAGAAGAATTCGATTTTGGTGTCAAAAGCAAACCTGTAACAGTACTGTTGTGGAAAATGGACAGAATGGGGTCTCCTCCATGGTTATGCAAGTTTAATTAATTTAGGAGGACTGACAGGTTTTTCACACAATTTTAGAGAACCGAGTTTAAGAATTTTGCTGGAAAAGATTACAGCTCATTGGTAGGATACCAGAATATCATAGGCGGTCAATAGCTGCAGTCTTTTTTTATCTATATGACAGTGTCATATAGGTGAAAATTTATACCCTCAAAGTATGATGTAATTGTAAAGCACCAGTGAATTAATGCAATGCTAATCCTATTTACTTAGCTCTTTCTCAGGTTTTTTTGTTGCATTTCATATATATGGTTGTTTCTCTTCTATGTTCGCTGGTCCTAGACGTGTTTTCGTCAGAATAAATGATTAATAGAAACTTTCTTAATTGAATATTATAGGGTTTGAAGAGCACTTTGAAGATGATGGATGAGGAATCTCCACGGAGCTTTAACAGCATTAGTAACAGACAGATCTTAATGAAACAACTTCATTTGGAACAACTTATGAAAAAAAATAAAGTAAGTAATAAGCAATGTGTGTATGTACAGGCAACAATCAGGAAAATGTAAATTACCACAGGGCATTGTGTCTATAGTCAAGAGCAGTGATTTGGAGGGAGCTTCATGTTGGCTTTGTGCTCTAAGAGCTAAAGGGGAACAGGAAGCCGATCTGTTTGTGGTATCTGTGTTGCGTCCTGTTGTTGTTGTCCTGTATTTGTCCAGTCCTGTGTTTGTTTGTTGCCAGTGGTGTCGAGGATGATTTCCTTCACCCATTGGGCTGACATGTCGTCATATAAGTGAAATACCCTTGAGTACGACGTTAAACCCCAATCAATCGTTATATAGAATGTAATTTTTGGACAAAACTATACATCTGACAGATTCCCACTTTCCAAATATATATTTTGTCAAATGAAGCACGCCAACATCCACAACATCTTCAACAATACGTGTACTATATAACTTTTGTTATCCATGTTTTTAAATTGGTTTCACTTTTTATATCTTCTATTTCAGAATGTGGATCGCAAGCACAGGACATTGGTTTATGCTATCATAGCCACGGAATTACTGGACGACTGGGATGATTTGAGAGCTATGGGTGAGATTGCTCCTAACCATTTTAACTACATGTGTAGCATCTCCTGCAATGAATATATGGTTCAACAATGACCAAAAGCAGCATTGGGAGGCTTCCCATTTCCCTGGTACTCTTATTAAAGGGGCACCAAGAAATTGATATGTTTGTGGTGTCTTTGATTATCCTGCCTTCTCTTTGTGGCGGGAATGCCATTAATGAGTGAAATAACCTTAAACATGGTATAAAACCTCAAACAAATGTTGTATAAATTCCAAATTTGTCAACAATCAGATTCAATATAAATACCTCTACTTCAAAAGATTGTGGCTCCAGCAATCACAAGGGTAGTTTTTATGAAGTTTCCTCTTGGTTTTCAATCGTAATTAGGCATGGAACAGCGTGAAGTGGACAGTCTGTTGTCCTATACATGTAAGTTAAATACCCTTAAGTACGACGTTTAACCCCAATTAAACAAACAAACCTATTCCAGATAACTGGACAATCAGTGTCAGTCAGGGGTTACCTGACGTCCAGTGGTATTTGGCTGGGTGTATCAAGTATCAGCAGTGTGTGGCTGTGTTGTTGAACAGGAGTATGTGTGAAATATATTTATGTGCACTGTAAATTATTGAAGAGGAAGAAAATATTTGCATTCTAAAATATGACCATTTCAATCTGATTTCAGGGAGAAAACGGAAGTGGTTTAGTCTATCAGAAGCTCGAGAACATCTTCTTTGTTTCAAAGCTATACAAGTGAATTATCTGGACTTGCTAAAACAGGACAAGGTTACCTGAGCTCAAAAACTACAGCAAGAAACATTGATTACAGGTGTCTCACTTCAGTTGATGAGACAGGTGTTGCACGTGAGCTAATGGTATTTCACCTGCAGACATTGAAGATGTGATTAGTTGTGACTTAACCCCATTCCTCTATATGATTGACACACTCCATATGATTACAGTTATGAATGATATTGTTAATCTGTGATCTCCATTTAGATAAACAAGTCCCGGTTAAAATAAGCTATCTCAGTACTGCTATAAAAAGAAAGACAGAGTTATTCATTACATAATTGCTCCTGTATATTGGGCCAGTTTCTGTAGTGTTCAACCAGTATCTGATTGTTACATGTATAAGATATACACCTAGTGTAGTAAGGTTGTTACAGGTATGTTCTTATAGAAAATGTCACATGAAAAGAAGTCCTAAGGTATTATACTGCATCAGAATTTGTGGCATGTGATGTTTTCAAATTGCATATAAGAAACATGTGTGTGATGATTTATAGTGTTATACTTTGTTACCTTCATCAACTAGTCAAAAATAGTCACACACGTCATGAAAAAAAGGGTCATAACCCATAATGTTTGTTGTAACCACCAAATGTACATGTAACCTGTCCACACATGACATTTTTTTTATTTGCCCTGTTAACACATACAATACATTTATATGTATGGATGTTAGTCAATGAATTCTTCAAGCATTCTCTTATTGATCAATATCTGTGAGTACGTCTTATTGATTTTTAAAACGTGCACAAATTTAATGTTTTTCAGTGTAGGTGTAAATGTCCCCATTGGAGCAGTGTGAAAGGGCTTGGTCTTGATCCTACCGGTTAAAATGTAGAAACTCTTACATGATACATGTTCGTTAGAAAGCTGTGATTTCTCATCATTTATGCAGAGTTTATTTGTTGAATTTTTCCAACATTATGCTTCCAAAGTTGTGATGCTAGTTCAGGAATTTTATTTGAACATTTGATTGTAGATTTCAAAGATTTTTTTAATATACTGGTACATGGTTTTTGTGGATGTTCATATCAGCAATTGTAAATAGCAGGATATTGCAGAGAGCTTCCTGAACGCCTCTCAGAGCGTAGAAAAAAAATAATTCAATCTTACTGTAAATTGCAGGCTGTTGGTAGGGAGCTTCCTGTTGCCCTGGTGCTTTCATAATAATCTGAAGTATTGCCAGAAGCCATTTTACTGTGTGAGACTTGCAACCTTCCATAGTATCTCTCAAAATATGTTGTTGCGGAATCATGAGTGTAGAGGAGTGTTTCTGGTATGTCATAAAAACCCTACTGTCAGAAGTACATTTACTAGAAATGTAAACTCACAAATACAGTATGTTCATGACTATGGCCACAGACACAATCACCAGGGTAAAGTCCTGAAATCCTGACTCCATGAAATGGCAGGAAATGATATTGGGGTTGTTTAGGTTTTGTTAATGTTGTTGGTGTTTGCAGTCTCCCTAGTAATAAAATGGAGACATAGGCCCTGACATTCAAAAAAATTGAACTATAAGGGCTGAAATGTAACATCCCAGCTGTAACAGACAATCCAGAATAACTGCAATAAGAGGCATTGCTCACAAGTGTCAACTGCAGGTGGTTGGAGGGAGTTTCATGTTGCCCTGGTCCTCTCAGACTATTAGGGGAACAGGAAGCCGATCTGTTTGTGGTGTCTGTCTTTGTTTGTTGCCAGTGGTGTCGAGGGTCGTTTTCTTCACCCATTGGGCTGATACGTTGTCATATAAGTGAAATACCTTTGAGTACAACATTAAGCCCCAATCAAACAAACAAACACAGGTCAATCATATACGTGAAATACCCCAAGAATACCTCAACCAATCAATGAAAAATGTTGTTTTTCTTGATTGTTTACTATGATATTCCTGTCAAGAGGCAATACACATTTTGAAAACTTGTACAAGGATTTGATTTGTCAATGCACTTTATCTTATTCCCCTATGTCTGGGTGACCATTGACCAAGAGCTTTAGGAAGTGGGGTGTCCACCTGTACATGTACAGGACACCAAGGTTTGAACAACTGCCTTATTGTAAACACTCCTTTTTAGTCTTTAACAAGCAGGAGATAGGGAATTGTAAAAATTGGACACCCAGTTACTTAAAAAGTGAAGCCAAATGACCAATTTGGTCACCATACTTTTGATTTCTGGCTAAACCTTTCCAACTGACAGAAAATATAGCAATGTATGATGCAGACCTTATGGAGCTAGGAGCCGTGTCCCTGGATGTTGCCCCTTTGGAAACAGAGGGATTTCCTGGTTTGAGGTGCTTAAGAGCTATCCAAGACAAACTAGTTCATGCTGTTATTTAGTTCGATACAAAACTACATGTAGATGTGTTTTAATATATGGAATTACCTTTTAATTATTACCACCTGAACCAAAATGACTGTTTATAATATATACCTGTATGCAGGTAGCATACTGTAACCTAGTCAATGTTACATTGTGTAATACATGTACAGCTAAATTACCATGCTCTTTTAAACTAAGACTCCTCAACAGGGCTTTTGCTTTTTCTGGTCTGATGGAAAATATTACAGAGAGCTGGATTTACCTCAGTCATATTGTAGAGAAAGTAGATTAGCATGTGCATGAATAATAATATGCATGCAACCTTCATTTTATAGAATCATGCACAATGTATATTATGTTGCTGCCAGCCCTCGAAAACTCTAGCAGTCTTCAATCAGAGCTTAATCTGTAATTAAACTTGACAGATGAGCTGAACTTGTCAAACATATAAACACTTCCCATATAATCATCCTCCGATTTTCTGTAAGCATATAATAAATATGGGCCTTAAACCAACAGGAAACGAGATCCTACATGTTTATGTATGATTGCAAAATCAATGCTAGCTGCAGTGTGTGTTTTGCTGTATGTTGGTCACTCTCGGATTAGGTAACAAGATCCAACCACTCCTCAGTGGGAGGTCAGGCATAAGGAGATCCAACCACTCCTCAGTGGGAGGTCAGGCATAAGGAGGACACAGAACCCCCCCTAGCTGTCAACAGTTATGTCCCCTTTCGGTTTTCAAATAAACGAAATAACAGCTATGCTTTCTTTGTCTGGATTATAACATAGTTCACATGTTGTGAATACTATGCTTTGGTCAAAATTCTCTGAACACATACTTTCTCAAATCCACCCCACAAACGAGTAACCTCGGAGCTCCAAATTAAATACAAACATAAATTGTATCTTTGGATTTAACTCATTGTTAATAGAGACACACTATGATGTTTAACACAATATTCAATAACGTCTCATTTTGTTGATAGACCACACAATAATGTTTAACAGACTAATGTCTCATTTTGTGGTACCACTTGATTTAAAACAAACCAACAACATATAACACATAACTTGTTTAAGAGGCATTTTGAAGCTGATGTACTAAACATAACACAAGGCTTTATGGATTACAACTTCTAGTTATTAAGGGTGCAATGTTTCAATGTCTATTCAAGCATCGTTCCCAAGCATATATGAGAAAACAGTGTTATATGTTTAACATATAACACATGATTAAGAATATGCCTGTTACAATACAAGGAGTAGTCCAAATTAACATTAAATTCCAGACACTGGTCCTCTATACTTCATGAAAACCAATTAAAATTGTCAAACTTTCTCATTTGATTTTTGTATCTTTTTTTTTTTTAATCTTTTTTTTTTGTCTTCATGTGAATAAATGTTTGTCTTACATATGTGCCCATGTGATACTGGTTCTTCTGCCAAAATAGTCCCAGAATAATAAAAGAGTAACCAGTCGTTAAAATAACACAGAAATGGCCATCAAACTGAAATCTAAAGTTGTTACTTCTATATATTAATGCATGAAAGAAAAAAATTGCATGCCTTTTTTGGGGATAGAACCCCAGAAAACATTTCGCTGAATGGGATTATATGTAACTACTGAGCTATAGAATCATCAAAATGTTTACCCAAAGATTGCAATAGTGATATGTATCTAAGTCAATAGTTTGAGTATATATTGTCAGTCTCACATTGTCTAAGAGGCTGGGAGTCAATAAAATAGGTACATCTATACCTAATGTTTCTGATATTATTTCAACACCACTGTGATAAACATAATAAACAGTATTTTCTTTTTGTGTGGTTGCATTTGTAAGGAGAAAGGTGTGTCTCCTGTATGTGCAATATATCACTGGTTGTAGGTCAGAAGAGAGAAGGCGTATAGCAAATTACATAGCCGCCCATATATACACTAACACATTGATTTCTATTCAAGGCAAGTTTACTTATGTGAAAATACCATATCTGCATTGGCCTCCCTCTTTAGGAAAAATTTATTGTCATTGTCTCTATGTGAAATGGTGAATCATTTTTTCTCTTGATTTTATATGTTAGTCTATGATTATTTCTTCATTAGATGTTTCAGGAATTGTCATACAGTCTTATAACTGGACAGGTCTGTGAGGAATTTAAACTAGATTGATGACCAATGAGTCTATATGGATAGCTTTAATTGGACGGAGAAAACCTTGACCAGAGAGGTATTCAAAGGGAGATAAATCCCATGCATTGTGAGTCCAGCAGCCTGTACTGACAATCTGAAGGCAATTTTAGTATTTTCAGATGATTTACAAGATCGCAAGTGATTATATTGGTCTGTCTCAACAGAATTAACTGTTAATTTTCATCAATTGGATTAGAATAATTGTAACATTATTAAAGGACTATAACTCTAGATGGTTATTTTTCTTTCTGAAGTTAGCTCCCCTTAAGGTGTGGAATGGTCAATCTGAGGTATTGAACTAGCAGTCTCACCCAGAACTTCCTGTCATTTTACTCACTTCATTCTCTCACAACTTCAAGAGGAATCTCTAATTTACATTTTGATGAAACTGTCATTTCGATAAGTAAAGTGCTTGTAGATATAAATGGTATTCTAATTGTGTAAAGTTTGGACATTAAATTCCATTTATATGATAGACTTGGACCATAATTCTTTTCCTGAAATTCTGTCATTTAATTCAGATATCGCATTGACTAAATTATTTGTTCCTAGAACTATGTGTTCTTCAGTTTATAGAACTACATGTTCTTCAGCTCCTAGAACTGTGTGTTCTTCAGTTTATAGAACTACATGTTCTTCAGCTCCTAGAACTATGTGTTCTTCAGTTCATAGTACTATGTGTTCTTCAGCTCCTAGAACTATGTGTTCTTCAGCTCCTAGAACTATGTGTTCTTCAGTTCATAGAACTACATGTTCTTCAGTTCATAGAACCATGTGTTCTTCATCTCAGAAAATTTTAAAATATATTTTTCACAGAAATCATTGACTCTTTGATGTTTATTGATCAAAATTTTCACTCTTTAAAGACCATATAGATATATATATATAGATATGTACTTACATATGTATATTTGATGACTTGAGATTACTGTTCACCGCCATAATTTGTATTTTTGTGGAACATTAATGATATACAAAGTGATTTAATTTAGTGAGTTATTGAGGTGTAAAACTTTAAATTAAGTTTAACTTAATTATGTAAATTTATTTTAAAAGTTACAATTTATAACTTAAAATATGAGAGTTTTGAGTTCTGGCATCTTCATGCCAAATGACCTGGCTTCACGCCATGGTAGAACAATCTTTCTTTCTCATTTTTTCTGAAAAATAAAGTCTTCAATTCTTAGTATTGTACAAAAAAAATATATATATCTATATATACATGTATATATATGTATATATATTTTACAGGAGATAGAAAAAGACAAATGATTTTAAGATGTATTTCATAACCAGCAATATTGTACAGTCTGTACAGATTTTCCCTACATGGTCATAAACTGATTATATTATTTTATAAAGGTATGGCCCTCCTTTCATTAATGTCCTAAATCAAAACTCTTGTATTATATGGTATTTATGAATGAATTAAGTGTCAGTATTAGCATGAGTACAGATAGATGTTTGGATTATTGGAGTCAGGAGGCCATATTATTACAATTAACCAGAAATTCTAGTTTAGTTTTACATGTAATACATAGATAACAAAGAATAATCAACAACAATGGCCACTCCAGTACAGTGGTGTTACTTTCTGGGAGCATGGTTGTAAGCAGGGCTGGTAGATTGGAAAATGTGGTTGCCCAGGTGAAGATCAACTTCCTCTGTAATAATTAAACAATGGCTTTGCTAAAAAAAAAACACTTGCCATTCAAGATAAGTAAAACTTGAGAGTTACTTGCCCTGAAAACTGGTCACAGGCAAGTGTGAATTTATGCCACTGAAGCAGGGTATAAAGATTTATCAATCTATACTCTCTAACTGAAATGATGTGTGTTGGATAATTCTCTACAGAGCCCAAATAAAGTATTATAAAGTTCAATACTGTGATGTTGGTAAAAAAAAAACCCAAATTTGGAGAGAATGACACCTGTTAGATTCCTGGATGACTAGGAGACACCCGTGTGAGGAACCAGCCTTTTGTGCTTGGGTGTTCTCTAAGCCAAGAGACAGGAAGGAGTGGACCAGTTAAATATAGACGAGCATTAATTAAAACTTCTCTTCATTGGACAAAACATGTTTTAAACAATTGAAAAGTTTTGTTTTTTTTGTTGTTTTTTTTTTGCTCTTGATATTTAATTTATGAGTAAAAGTCTACTTAAAATGGTGAAACATCCAACGCACTTGATTGGTCAGAAATTTTGAGGATTTGGCATAAGGGGAAGAATTCCTTGTACAAGGCTACGTCACAACTGTTGGTAGGAGGATCTAAGTTAACCTGGTATCTATTAATTAATCATATTTGTTATAATTTAACACTATTAACGGTTTTATTGTCACAAAAGACCACTACAGACCAAAACCGTAACCCGTGTTACCTTTTAAGTAGTCCGGTGCATGGGCACCCTGTGTCTCACTGCACCTCGATGTAATGTTCTACTGTATGTTGTCATGGTTTGTTGCCACTTACAGTCTGAGTGGATTATAGATCATATTTGTTTACATGGAAAGATATAGGTGGAATAACCTGATTTACATGTAGAGTGTTAAAAGAATGAATAAGAGACCAGGTGGCATCCGTCTCTAGATTCCAATCACTACCTGAACTCACAGTATTAGTACCTCACATGCAGACTTGTTTACACTTCAATATAAAGATATTTGTAACACTTATTTATTATGTTTTGTTCACAGTTAGATATATTTTATACTAGTATTTAAATAAGCTAAATATATATTTACAGTATACTTGCTGTTTTGAAATAGCATTTTCTGACATGCTGCAATGTACATCTTTGTTTATTTCAGCCTTATGTTGTCATAAGTATTGATGGAGTCTAACAAGTTTACTTGCTAATTTCCCAAGCAAACTAGGACTCCTGTTGTGTCTCGTGAGATGTGGTTTCTAAAATAACAGTCTGACCTATGATCACATGAATCTTTAGGCCACAAAATAAGTTGTAGTAATGAATTATGTTTGAACAGTATTTATAAAAAGGTCATTTATTTTGTTGTTTTGCATTTAATTTATGTGCAGTTTTCTGTTGTTTTTTTTTATTTTATAGATTTTTACAATCTAATTTGTGCTACTGGAAAGAAGCAAAATTATTGGTTCTTGCTAAAATTACAGATATTGATATTTGCAGATTATAAAAATTGTAATCACTGATATTGTGTAGATCTACTATGTATCTGATTTTTGTACATAATTAAGTAAAGATCAAACTGTAAAAAGTGTTTGATCTGTGTTTGACTTAAGTTCCAAAAAGATGTTGAATTTTTTCAAACAGGAGGCTTCAAAGCTTCAACTCAATAGCCTTAAGTACATGTATAATTTTTGTGTCTTTTAGAAAGTGAAGTTTAACAGTATTCTCGTTATTTTGGGATAACACTTTCTTAGTTTGAACAGATTCTAGTTCAGAAAATTTTGCAGGCTGAAACCCATCCGGGAATCGAATCCACGACCCTAAGAGTGAGGCACCGAATCGCCATCAGTAAATGC
>JAVFBW010162514.1:0-11569 GCA_034783835.1 Mopalia ciliata
CGAGAAAAGAGGTTGCTTTCTGTTGCCCTGGTGTTCGCAGAGCTAAAGGGTAACGGGAAGCAGATTTGTTTGTGATGATCTGTAGTCGTGTCCGTCGTCATATAAGTGAAATACCCTTGAGTACGACGTTAAACACCAATCAAACAAAAACAAACAAATCCTAACTAGGGGAACATTAATATACTAAGATAGCAAAATATTGCAATTTTGTGTCTGTTTTAATATAGTACTGGGAAAGACAGTCAGGTAAGATGAGATGTCAGCTAAAAGGCCATGTTTAGGTAATAGTAAGAGTGATGGTTAGTTTTAGGGTTAAGTTTAAGATTTAGTAACTCGAAACTACGAATTCTTGTTTTATCTTGCAATAAGCACATGGCTATACAATATTACAATGCTAGGATAGACGCGACCAACCATTGAGGACTAGTGTTAAATCCGAATCAGTGTATCAATCAATAAATCAGAGGATATAGTGTACCATGTCTCTGAGTGTGCGCCTTTATTTCCGCATTTCTCCGATATTCATTTGGCTCCAATACCAATAGTTTCAAATAATTTATTAAAATTGCATTGACCTTGTGTTTTATGATACGAAGAGCTTATCTTTGTATGATCTTTGTGATGAGAAGACAATGGAGGTTTTGTCGTCTCCGGCTGGTGTAAAATATATTTAATAATGTATGAAATGAGAAAGGCCTGGGTTATTATGTTATTGTAGGGCATTCTAGTAGACTGTTTAAACCCGGAACCCTGCCACTCGACTCAGTTTTTAACGTTTTACTTTCATAAGGGCTTTGGTAGGTGTGTACTGATCTTAAAATCAACCAATCAGAGCGCTCGATCTCTGTCTAAGTCTTATCTCACATTCTAAGCGCGTGCCTAGAACGAGTACGTGCTCAAGGCTTTCGGTCCAATACATTGATTCGGTGTGTAGTAAGCCAAAATGTGGATGATAAATCACGTCGCACCGGGTCCAGCTGCCACGGCTGTACTTCCCAGATTGTCTAATTGGTTTGTTTTGAAGGAGCACTCGTACAAAACTTGTAATATCAGAACTTAATATAGCCAGCTTAGAATCCCGTTTCAAAGGTCTGTGTGGCGGACTCAGATTCTAATGGCATTTGTTTTATTTAATTAGTTGGACTCTTACAACAGATGCTAACCCTGGTATTGCAATATTCTGTAGCCAGGATGTCGAATTCGGTACGAGAGGGTAAGCTATGGTTGCCACAGTGTTACCCATTATATTAAAATTGTATAAAAAGGTGTTTGCCAATGTATAAATTAGTTGCTCAATTCTCAAGTATGTATACAATTGTGACCAAAGTGTTGTGTGGCTTTAACTACTGAATCTACCGCGGCCGTGGCTCAGTGGTAGCGAGTGTGCTTACTTAACTGAAACTGCTTCGATTTACCGTTCATATGATTGAGTTCGTCTGTAGACCTTCAGGTATATGAGCGAGTCACATGTGGCTCCGGCAATCGCGGGGATGGTTTCCTCCCGGTTTTCCACTGTAATAAGGCTGTGCACTGTGAAGTGGACAATCCGTCGTCATATAGGTGAAATACCCTTGAGTACGACGTTAAACACCAAACAAGCAAACAGAATCACAACGTGTAATGTTAAAAGAAAACTAAAGTTGAAATTGTATTTTTAGACATAGCCTATCTGATGGAGTTAAAGGTTATCGTGTCTCCGGTGTATACGATTTTTACTAAGCGTTAACGATTGTGAACTCATCATAACTGCTAATTTAGAAGCGAATTTTGAGAAAGTAATTGTTACTGAAGCATTTTCTCTGTGTTTTGAATAAATAAGCATTCCGGGACTTGGTTAATTTGACGAAGTAAACTAAACCGTAATACGTTATACTGAACGCCAACGAAGCCGGGGCCGCGATTCAGTGGTCAACACGTCGGTGCTTTCATCCTCCATCGCTGCACCGCTCACGGGTTTGACTTCTGGAAGCTGACACTCACTCACCCGATGTGGCTCCGGTGAACAGAGGAATGATTTTAACTAGGGTCCCTTTAGGTTTTTTCATGGTATTTGAGCAAGGTAGAATTAGAAATGGCCACTCCATCCTCATAGAGTGAAATAACCATGAGTACGACGAGCAGACAAACAAATAAACCGAGGAATCTGCAAAAAACTAAACAAACACAAAAAAACCGGAGGATTCCATGTTTCTAATGTTGTTGTTGTAATTTTATTGGTATTTTTGCAATTTCAGTCGACCATAACATTAAGACATATGTTGCATATGTTTACTCAAAATATATAAGGTGGAAAAATGTATTGTTAACAATGTCATGTATCGGTGTGTCTATTAAAGAGACAAGCAGGGCACACAGCCCAATCGTATTCTCGCGAGAGTTTCTATAGTGGAAGAGACTAAGACAACTCTCCTAGGCTACGCCAGGCCATCGCGCATTAATTTCCCAATATTTGGGGCGACCTATACCACAGCCCAGGACATAAAAGAAGTGCAAAATAAGATGGCACGTTACACACTTAGTCAATGTAAGTAGACTTGATTTTATTTTAGGATGCACATAGCCCTATCTGGCTTGTTACCCTGTAGATCCACCATCCATGTTTTTGTCGATTTGTCTACCATGAAGGGGACCTCGGGTTAACCTTTATGGGTAAGTCACTTGAGGTATTTCTGGTCACGGCGTGGATAGTCGTTTAAGTGAGGCAGAGCGTCCCGTTTGTGATACTGAGTCACATTCGTGGACGGCAAGGGCGGTTTCCCCCGCTCTTTGTGCTGGCACCGCCGCCTGAGTGAAACTATCTTAAATACGGCGTAACCCCCCAATCTCGCAAACGAAATTGACTATAACTTATCCTTTCAGGTAATCAACGAATTTTTTTTTATCTTGTCCAATGACCGTAAATCTAACTTGAGGCTTATCGATTGGATGTATGTTAATTCAGTATTCCCCTCTTGCGGGGGTTGTGACCAAAATAGAAGGCTGTGTTGTCATTGGACTCTCATACCAGATTGAGCGGACTCTTGAGGCCAATTCTGGCTCAACCTAACGAATTACTGGTATAAGGTCCTCAACTATTGCGAACCTCTTGGCTCTTGTACTCAGTCAAAGTAAGCCAGTTCCAAATTTGCCCCAATTCCAATTGGCACGCGCTACTCGGAGAATCCTTGCTCGAGCTTTCTGGGGTTAAGGTTTTTAATTTCTTTGCTGTTTTCGATAGAATCAAAGGCAGTCTTTTAAAGAGATTCTTGGCAAATTTCCAGAATAAAGGAGTTGGATATCATCCGGGAAAGTAGGCCTATACAAGATCACCTTTCTCCTATAACCTTACCGTAGGCCCAGTTAAACGAGTTGCTGCGTTCCATTAGCTACTAGCGCCCTCTGATGCAGGGTAGTATTTTCCAAGTAAAGCCCCACCAAATGTCTGTGCTTAGTACTTGAGGGGGGGGGGGACATTATTTTTTTAAATATTCAGTAGCAAGTGTCAGTATGGTTGTTAATCATTGGAGTGCATCACTGTCTTGTTAAGTTTGTTAAACACAAATCTGTCTACATCCAGATACCCTCAATGCGTCATTTATGGATTGACAATAGAGCTGAATCAATTTCCGGTTGGAGTAGTCAATTTATTGACCACTATAGGCCTTCGCGAACCGAAATAGTACTTAGAAATCTAAGCCTTTGTTAGACTTATAGGTTCGATTTAGTGTTGCCTATCTTCATCTGGCCCTCCTGTTAAGGGCAGTTTGTTTGGAGACTAGCAATGCTATATTTACTTAGCATTGAAAGAATATTGACTTTCCAACATTATGGAAATGTTTCACATCTTGGGGGGCGCTAATGTCAATTATTGTTGGAATACATCGCCGTCGTATAAGAGAAATAGCCTTAAGCACTGCGCAAAACACCAATTAATAAACCATTTTGATGGAATAAATCTACAAAAATATTTTCCGTCCGTTTAATTTTTTTATATAATTTATTTTCAGTAAAAAGTGGAATTATTCTCTGTGTTATCCTCACGGGTCCCAGTCCTTACGCTATAGTTTCCGTTGTTACATTAATGTAGACATTGTATGACAAAACTGTGTCAAATTTTTGCGGTTTATTATTTAAAATAAGTTAGTCACATACCTGTGTTGAATTGACGTCATATAGGTGGGCCGAGCTTTTTGATGTCTATATTTCTCCCAGTGAGAATAAAATGACTTTAAAAGCTCCCTGTTAGCAGTTGACAGGGTTATATAAAAAAAACCTGAATAGATTTTAGTTTAATTGTCTAAAGTGGTATATTCGAACTACGAATGGCGTTTAAACGGCTCGGATCGTGTAGTCGCTCTGCATCAGAGATTACCAGACTTACTGGCTTGATTCAGGTTCAATATCCCAATCAAATCAATTATGTTTTTCTATTTAGAAGGTAAATACATCCATTTTATTTGCAGACAATGAAATTACCGGCCCTTTTGCTAACATTTTAAATGATCAGTTACGGAGAAAGAGATAAAAGCGGCGTATTAGCAACATATAGCTTAACCGCATTTCGTCTTTTTTAACAAACCTACCGGGCGATTCGAGGGGCCGGTTGCTCGAAGCACTATTAAATGTAATCCTGTATAATATGACGTCACGCCATGTTGTAGGTCCATCGATAACCTGGTATTGGCGCTTGAACTATTGTTAACGACTAATACTTTTTCGAGCTCCTGGGCCAAGGTCGCGTTTGGCATATAAAATGTTTCAGAAAATTTAGAATATCAAATATAACTTTACAGTATAAATTGAACACTGCCCTCTGGCTAAGATCAGTTAGTTTGAAGAGTTACAATGCTGTCTTTATTAGCTCTGGATTATATTAATGTTCCAACAGTACGGAAACTCAACACCTCCGTCATATAAGTGAAATATCGTTAAGCGTTGCGTAAAACACCAATCAATCAATCAATCAACTGAACACTCAATATTCGGTAAATCAAAAAAGTTACAATTCGACAGGTATGCGCACAGGTATATCTCACGTAGCTGTATCTTTTTAGGCTACATGATCTAATAGATTTAAGAGATACAGAACTCTGCTTGTAGTCAAATTTGAGTGAAATGTAGGCGATGACATGGGCTCAGTGTCGTTGGGTGTTCGAACTGCTGGTCATCTGATCATCTGATATTATAAGCAAGTTATTACGAAAAATGGCTTGGGCAGTTGAGAGGGAGCCTCGTGTCGCCCTATTGCTCTCTGAACTAAGGGACAACACGTAACCAGCATGTCTGTGCTGTACCAGATTGTCCCGTCTTGTCCTGATTTTCTTTGTTGCCAGTTCTGTCCACGTTGATTTTCTTCACAGATTTACCTAGCACGGCGCAATATGAGGGAAATAACCTAAAACCGGTGTAAATTAAACCCCAATTAAACTACCGCGGATGACCACGACTATCGCTACCGCGGATGCTTTATTCCTCCGCGGATTTCCACGGTATTTAAATAGGCCGTATAGTAAACGAACAATCCGTCGTCAAATAAGTAAAATACCATTGAGTACTGCCTGAACGATTTAACAAACATATCAAATGAAGAAACCTTGTCTGTTCATTTTATTACCAACTTATGTATTATTAAGTTTGTTGGTAGACCGAGTTATTTTGAGTTGGGGAAAGAAATACGGGCATAAGACGCATGACATGAAGTAGCATTCTCCTCAGTGTTAGATTTATTAAAGTGAATAGAATAGAGGACCCGAAAATATTATCGTGGCTAAATGGAAAATAGTTTCCTTATTTATGTCAGTACGATTGTCGTTTATTTCTTTTCTTTACAATAGCGTACTATAATAACGACTCGGCTTCAATCATGTGTGGCACGTGTCTAAGTTGCCAGAGCGATCATTCCCACAGTCGTAAGTTCTATTCCCCACCTTTCGTTTTTACCTGAAATTCATCAGTGTTTCTGAAGACCAGGGGTGGTTTATATAATCTATTTATAGCTTTTTATTCTCCGATTCTCCGTATATCACAGCGGTGCAGCCCAACAATATTTTTGTGAAATAGCACAAACAAAACAATTCGAGGCCTTTTGATACTGTTAGGAAGTTGATCTTCCTCCGGTGCTATAAGTCAACATTGCTATACCTTTATAAAAAAAACTTTTCTCTATGGTTGATTTAGCATTACAGGTGGGAGAGGCGAAGACGGGAAATACCTATATTATAGAGTATATATTTATTAAAAAGCCAATAAATGCAGGGTAATAATGACAGAGTACTATTTCCGCCTTCAATATAAAATCAATATTCGAGTTCTGTGGGGCGGCTCGGGGATTTGTAATTGCCGAGATAAAAATAACCGTGGAACAGCTGCGCCCTCCGACAATCATCATTATTCCTGGTGATGGAATCATTATTTGTTCTGATTTATTTTTAGATGAAAGTTGATATAGTCGTGTTATACGGGTTTATGTATAGCAGGTGATAAAATACTTGATACGGAACCAATATATGGCTGTGTGGTTAGATTAAAAATATTTGTTTGCGTATGTGTGTTTTGGACCGTCTCTTTTTTTAAGCTAGAATTTCATATTCCCAGAGTTACATAAAAATGATTGAAGCAATGCGAGTCTGACTAAAAATTATCCCTTTTTTTACACTTGCGGAAAATTTCTTTTTGAAACAAGGCGATAACACTCCTAGTTCTAGAGATCAACAATCTAAGGTAGCATTTGGACATTTTGCCGTATAGCTATATCTGACCATTCTAAAATATAATCGATTCTACTGCCAACGTCGAGGGTACGCGGCCGTGGCTTAGTGGTAGCGTGTGCGCTTACTAATCCTAGTTCGATGTACAGATCACGTGATTGAGTCTATCTGTCGACCATTAAGTAAATGAGTGAGTCACATGATGTGGCTCCGGCAATCGCGGTGGTGGATTTTACGAGGTTTCGTCGTCATATGAGTTAAACACCCTTGAGTACGACGTTAAATCCCAGTCAAACAACCAAGCAAACTTCTTACGCCGAGACATTTACTATAAAATACACCTGGGCCATGTTGTCTTGATTTTATTGCTTTTGCTGATCTGTGGCAAATGTTACCCAAAATATTGGCGTACATTAATGCGTGATGGTCTGGCATAGCGTACGAGAGTTATCTTTGTCTCGTCCACTATATTAACTCTCGCGAGAATACGACGCGAACATTAAAATGCATCAAACTTTTTAATTTAACGAATTAAGGTAGAAACTTCATATTACCGTTGTGACAGTAAATAAATGACAGCTGCAATTAGAGCTGTTGCTCGACAAGGAGATTATCTTTTGACATTGTTTTTTTGTGCTTTTTTTTACTCATATATGCATTTTTCTCTTTGATCTCTCTGTGACAGCCGAACGACAGGACGACTGGCAAGCCTGGTACTATGCTTGTGGGGATATCGCCATCGTCTCTGGACGATGGGTATAATCAGGCATCACATGTTCAAGGCATATTCCGGTGTGCTTATAAAATTTCCATATAGCCCTCTGGTTAAGGGTATAGTTTGTTACAAGACTAGCAATGCTGTTTTTACTTAGCACTGGAGAGAAATTTCCTTTTCAACATTATGGAAACGCTTCACATCTTGGTTGTGCTAGTGTCAATTATTGCTGGAATACACAGCTGTCGTATAAGTTAAATACATTTAAGCACGACGTAAAACACCAATCAACCAATCAATCAATCAATATTTCCATATATTCGGACAATCCGCTAAACTTCGCAATTCTCGTTACTATATTATCTTCACCATACTCCATCATGAAAGACAAAAGTAGCGCATTAATTTCTGCCGAAGTCACTTAACCGCCATGTGTACACTTACAATACACTCAGATAAACCTTGCTAATTTAGTACGGATTTAATACGAAATTTTAATTAGCGAGTGCATTATGTTACGATCGTAAATGAGAGGGAACTGTGCAATCCTTACAGGAGTCGCACTATTTTTCTTTATCTGAAACAAACGCAACTTCTAATGGCGCCGATCGTCAGACGCACAAGCTCACTGTGCCCAGTGCATGCTGGGACATCCGGTTGTATATAAGCCTAGGACAGAATCCGTTTTGCTGGACTCTCGGAGATATATACGGGCGGATCTTGGGGAAAGTCTCTGAAAATACGTCAGAAACGGGGAACTATATCCGGCAAACCACAACGTCTCTATTAAGCGGTTTTATCACGGATATAGTTCCCCATTTCCATTTTCACCTTAATGCATATAATTGACCCTCGATAAAACATCATTAGGATCTCTGACGGACACCAGACGAGAATTCCGGAATTCTTGTTGTACGACCGGCTTACAAATATTGATAGAGGGTATATACCTGATATTGGGCTCCACGACTCACCTAAATAATACCGGATAAAATAGTAATAAATGTAGTAATTGTAGCAGCGCAAAAAAGATGTTAATTTACTTAAATGTTGGGGGGGAAAGCACAAAAGATCACATAAAGTGGATTTTTAAAAGAGAAATATTTAAAAAGTTATAAAATTGAGTTTGTAAGTCACTTTAAAGAACATTTGTATTGAGATGTAGCTGTATGACATCATTCAGAATCTTCGCGTATTTATACAGTTGTAAAGTGTTGGACGACTAACCACGAATCCCGGAATTTTACTACACAAGATAGTCCCGGCTTATCACCAAGCGGTCTATACGCAAGGTCATGGAGGCAAGACGGCGATGATTTTAACCAAATGCTGGCCTTAAATATCCTCTTTTTTGGAGGCAAGACGACAACGGTTTTAATAAAATAAATTTCTTATCATGCATTGTAATGAAAGTTCTTACAGTGATGGACTGTTGGTAAGACTATGCTATCGTTATATGATATGCTTCGTGTATCGCATATATTAGTTGTCATGTCGAGCTTGTTTAGCCAGGGGGCGTTTATAATTCAATCCATTGACGTCAATCCTGTGTATCTGAAAGGTGACCGTGGAAGTATTTCAAACGTGTTTAAGATTATATTTAAGAAGGATTTGGAATAGACTTCTGCACAGTACACCGACCCCCCCCGGGTGGGCCATGGCCCTGCAGAATACTCTCTCGGCTTCCTCGGTTAATCGTAAGAGGCGAGAGGTTGCTTTCTGTTGCCCTCGTGTTTGCAGAGCTAAAGGGTAATGGGAAGCAGATTTGTTTGTGGTGTTCTGCATTTCTGTCCATCGTCATATAAGTGAAATACCCTTGAGTACGACGTTAAACACCAATCAAACAATCTAACAAATTTAACGTCGCAATATAAGAATGTGAACTGTACTTGTACTCTCTGCCATTGTTAGAGGTTATTAGCATATTAGGGTTCAGTAAGTTTTATCGGGTTTATTCTGTTGCTAACTTACTTGATATTAATTCACTTAATCTAAGGCGTGTCCGCCCAGGGGGTAAAATAAACCATATTCGAGATCACTTGAAACATTGAACTGAGACCATCCCAATAAAACACAAATACAGCAAACACTGAATGGCTTCCTTTTGTCCGTCATCTCTGAAAGCAACCTTGAGAGGCACGCCGTTGTATGAGTGAATTAATCTTAAGTAAGATTTGAAACTAAAATTAAGCAGATGACCAAATACAAATGAAGTCATGTGGAAAAATAAACTAAAATTGATCAGACGACTTGTAACTCTAACTTTTTTAAACGGATATATTATTTGATTTAAATCTTTGACTTTGAGCGTTGAAGTCAAATTAACTTTTTAACATTATTGAAATACTTCAAATCTTGGTTGTGCTAGTATCAATTATTGATACTACACCGGCGTCATATAAGTGAAAAGTCCTTAAGTACGGCGTAAAACACCAATCAATCAATCAGTCTATATGTTTTAAATGCTAGTTTGTCTGTTCTTCTTTAACCTATACCGAATATAATATTTGCTACATAGTAAACACGTATACATTATATACTAGTACCATGTACATGGTCATTACATTTATCGAGATGTTTCTAGGTTAAACATAACAACTCAAGATGAAGTTCTAGTGGGAAAATTATATCTATCAGTTTATCTAAAATATAGGATAATTTGTCGGTTTTTATTAATCAGCTCCCCTGTGCCGCTAGTGTGTGGTTTTTTTTTTTTTTAGGAATATAAAAGCCTTAATATGTTCCAACACGTGATAAATCGCCAACAGCGTACTATATATGAAACAATATAGCGTCAATCGACACCCTTAAAACGGGATGTTTATATTTAGAAATTGGGTCAAATAGTTGTTTGAAAAAAGTATTAAAAACTCCGGTTTTATAGTGCTTAGGGACTTCTCATAAAGTAAGCAGAGCTTCATTAATACGGGGGACTCTCTTACACAGCTGATGCGTGCAGAATCACTCTTCCGTTGACTGAAGCAAAGTCCGTATTTTCATTGCGTAGATGGTTTTATGGTTACAATGCTCTAGCAGTTCTGTTTTAAGTTGCTGCTAATATTTGTATCCGTTAGTTTTAACGAACAAAGGAGTTAACTCAGAAGTACCGTATTAACTTTGTACAAGAGCCGTTCTACCGACTAAAAAGCTGAAACAGGTACACTCTTTGTGGGATATATATACACTAGCCACTGGTAGAATAGAGGTAAGTCCGTTTTGATAAATTATCTAAACGTATAGTTTAGAGGAAAATATTGAGAACACTGAGTATCGCTGAGTGGTCTAATTGGCCAGCATTTACTGCTTGCCAAGTCTGTGCCCAACTCTTAGGGTCGTGAGGTTTACGAGGTACCTCCCGGTTTTTCACCGTAATAAGTCTGTGTACAGTGTGAAGTGGACAATCCGTCGTCATATAAGTGAAATACCCTTGAATACGACATTAAACACCAATCAAACAAACAAACTTAGGGTTGTTGGTTCGATTCCCGGACGGCCCTATGTCATGGTAGAATAATGTATATATACTGTCTGCTATGTAGGAACAATTAAAATTTTTCCTATAGAGCGTTTGTATATAACACTACAGACTATGATTGTGTTGCTATTTACTCTTTGGAACTACACCGTGAAATAAGTGAAACAAGTGAACTATAAGTGAAATACCCTTAAGCGCGACTGAACTAGACTTTGTTCAAACTCAAAAAAGTGGTATTACATAATAACGAAACCACTGGAAGATACGGAAATTTCATTGTAATGAAAGGAATATTTTTTATGGAATTATCAATAAACATATGTCGTGCTCATACAAATGATAGTGTGTCACAAGTATAGTGATTTATCTTTCGTCGTCGCTGGAGGAAAGTTATTTTTTTTTTTTACTGAATCAAATATTCCATATGTTATAATTCCATTGTTGTGCCCTTATGTTTTTATGGTAGTGTAAGATAAGTGTTCCGTCTGTGCCTTAATATGGCTATGGCTATAACTATATCTTGTCACCAACTATGAGAGATACAGAACTGCATTTAGCCTTAGTTGGGATTTGAACTCGGATGTAACTCGGGTTCAACACCTTATGAGCAGTGTTAAACACGCATAAAATATCTAACATGTAAGTCTTTACATGGAGGAACTGAGAGGGGGGGAGGGGGGGGGGGGCTATTCT
>JAVFBW010162525.1:0-11568 GCA_034783835.1 Mopalia ciliata
GATGAGTTTTCAAAATGGATTCCATAGGATGTGATTGTAAAAGGATACTTATAATTTACTCCCACTGTTGTCATGGATTTAAAAAATATGCACATTTTTTTCGTAACTTTCTTATCGGATCATGAATGACAATGAACGGTAAATATTTTCGAGAGAATTCCAAGTTTTCCTGTATATAATTGCAAGCTTCTTTTATAAATGGGGAGCTCTGATTCACCCAGCATTGATAGAGGTGTTGAAAGCTCCGGTTATATTGTTCACTTTGATTGATTGGTGTTTTACACCGAGATAATTCCAATCTGAGGCATAGTAGGGAGCAAACATCAAAAAGACAAACAAGTGGACAGAAAAGGACATACATAAGTTTTAAAACTTCAAATATGTCAACATATTAAATATTTGAAATTTGGATCTGAATATTGTTAACATTCTGTTTAAAACAATGTTTATTAGAACTATTTACAATAATTCTTGAAAATTAAACCTCACGATACAGACCGATCCGCTTAAAGAACCCCGAGGACAACTTCGCCAGAAATGTTGCTCCCTTGGCAGTGAACATCAAAAAGAGAAACAAATTGAACTGAAAAATAAATGGTAGAATATGTCAATGTATTTAATGTTTAATTTTGGATCAAAAAGTTCTAAATATTATGTTTAACACTATGTATAATCATTAAGAAATAACTCTTGTTATTTTTTGCGCTTTGGCCTACTATCAGCGCTGCGTGTTCTGCGTTCCCTCAACGCGGGGGGGGGGGGAGGGGGGTGAATATGCTTTATGTCGACCTTTCCCATTGTTTAGTTTGAACGACTGTCTCATCTTTCAATGTAAAGCATCAACTTACATTACAATTTTCTATTCTACTACAAGACAATGCATTAGTTCAGGGAAGATACTGGGAGGCGTCAAAGCATATATCGTAAATGAGTTCACCTGCATCAAGACATAAAGTCGGTAGTCAGATAAAGAGTATCTACGTTGAGATCAAAATTTGATGAAAACACCAATTTATATGAAAGTCAAACTTTCTTCCCTGGGAAACACAATTTATTCGTGGGACAAATGCTGAAATTAGTTTCTAACTCTTCGAATCCACTAACCGATTATTCAGTCCAGTACATTCTCTGTCTATTGATCTGAATCAAACAAGGTTAGATACACATCCCCAATCTAGTGCCCTGTGGGTTATGGACAAGTATTTCCACTTAGCTAAATATAACATTATAAAGTTTTAGCCCTTTCCCAAGATGATGGATTGCTTTTTAAAATTAATTTTTGGTATAGTTTTGAGATTTTGGTATATTGCTGACATAGATGCCCGAATTCATCCGTCGTTAATATTTGTTTTTTCTGGTTCCAATTACTCAAAACCAAGATTAATCGCTTCAAGCAAATTAAATCACTCATCCTGGTACAGGTAAATTTTTAATAGCTTGCGTCATTTACTCATGTCATTGATACAAATAGATATACGAAATGTACTTATCAAAGAGAAACTTAACAAAAAATAATTATTTGAATCTGCGTGGACAGGCTGCAAAGATCAGTTGTAAGAAATTTTGTTTGGAGTAAGTGAAATCTGAGGATAGAGCCAGTTAATTTAACACACTGGAAACTTAAGTATAATACACTATTCATGTCCTAGCTTTCCTGAATTTAATACATTTATTATTTTATAATAAATATTGTTCAAGTGATTTTGAAGCATTGTTGCCAATTAATTAAAAGCTATCCCGTCTTAATGGCGATTACCAAGAACATTTATCAAATGATAATTATTGTTATAGAGGCAGAAACAATAAGGCATGGAACATCTTTCATACATAAGCTGCTAATTTGTAAATTTAGATAAACGAGACGCTCGGTTATATTGACACCATTTTACTAGTCGCAATTCATATTCTCAATTCACGCCTGAGAGCTTCTGTAAAGCAACTGCTTTACAGAATGGACGTCTATCACGTCCCATTTAATTGAACATCTTGTTATGATATCAAGTGACGAGAATAGGTGCCTCAGGCAAGGGTCGTTTCCATTGGTTTCATAGGACTATCCAAGAGCAGGCTTCGCTCGAATTGATTTCCATGTAGCCTAGATTGTACAAAGTCTTCATTCCTCATTCACGTATATTTCTTTATAGTGCTATACGAAACAATAATTAAGGCATTAGGTTAATATGGCACAATGGTCACTTTTTTCATGAGGATTAAACAAAATAAAATATAATTGGATTCACATGTTTGTACTTGTACGATAATTTTGTGGGAATCAATATCGATAATCTAGATATATCTACATTCTGCCATCTGCTTGTATATATATTGTTAATAGACAATAGAATTGTATGTGTGTGCTGTCCACCTTGAATCACGTTTCTATAAAAATTCATATCTTTAATAAAATTTATGCTCATGCCATAAAGGTGTGTAATATTTGTTCGATCGAAATTACCAGTAACCTCTAAAACAACTCCGGAAGTTTTATCCACTTCAATCACATTTCCTTCGAATCAACAACTCCTCTCGTGGTGGTTACTAGCCTCCAGAAAGATTGGTACCCAGTGGTTATAGACTGTCCTTCTTCCCGACCATAATGTACGATCGTCAACATGGTAATGAGCAAACTGTATTAAACCGAAGGATAACATTTTAATACAAAGATATAGTAACATTAACATTTCGCTCGAAATTTAATAAGAGTAGCAAAATCCATTTGCCGAGACGAACATAGCCAAGCTTTGTTGTTTGAATGTTACGTCGAACTTGTCCGTTTCGGCAAACAAATGAATGCAGTTACATTTTAATTTTTATCTATCTTCATAAAATAGGTGTGCAATAATTTTACTAAGAGTTCTTCGAGCTTAAACCAATTGATTTCTTTTTGTAATTAAAAGCGTATAAGCTTTCTAAAATAACCTGCATATATAATGTTTTTAATAACCCAAAACCCCTGCAATGTGTGATTAAGTGTTTACTCTAAGTTGTTAAAGCCGTCACACTGCCAACAGCTGGCAGTGGCCCATGCTTACATGTCTGCATAACATATAAGATAAAGATGAGTTCAAGATTAGAAATATGCATTAAAAGGGTACAATGAACTCGACAGCCTCCACCTAGAAAGTAAATTTGGTGCCATATACATATTTATTACAAGCTGTGTTTTCAGTGCTGTTATTTGTTACAAATATATCAATGTGCCTTTCAGAAAATGACAAAAAGGCACGTAGGTGTATGTTCTAGAAGTGAGTGTCCCAATATTCACAAGTCAACCTCCTGTTTACATGTAGCTTGTTTACCTAACATTATAATTCTATCTGTTCTAGTAGATTCCTTGTTTGAGGAAATTGTTTTGAAATCTTTTGGTTGGTTGAAATGAGATTTTCCAGAGTGTTATATGTGAAGTTGTTCTATAAATTATATCAGGAAACCTCTGCATCGACATTGTATGCTATATTTTAGTTAATTTATATATACCTAATCTTTTTATTGCCTCTTACCTTCAGTTGTATTTTTAAAAGTGTTTCTGTCATTGTGCACTATACTGTATAGCACTGCTATTGTTGTTGTTATTTTACAAAATAAAATAAATAAATTTGCTGATCGTTATTCTTTCTGTTTGACTTCTGCGGTGACAATTGTGTTTACCGTGTCAGAGAGCCAGAATCAAACGTGCTCCATCGATACTATAAAATGATTGTCAACCTATTCAAACTTGATTAAATTTGTTTATTTGTTTTGCGTGTCACACATACTTGTTTGTCTTTCCGGGAACAAAATGCTTCTGTAATTAAACAGGATGTATTTCCGTAACGTTGTACTAAAATATTCTTGAATCAAACGACGCGGGGCTGTTACCGTCTTACTTTGCCTAACTTAATTGACACGTAAAATCGAGATAACGTGCTACAATCCACCGCTGTGATTACAACAGGACTGGTGTCAGCCCTTCGTGTACATGAGGTCCGTAAAGAGGATTTGTATCTGTGACCTTAACATTGTTTGTTTTACTACTTGCAACAAACGTCTTCCTAATCATATTCAAACCGATCCTAAATAGCACTTATCGATCAGATGAGCAATCAATGAGCATTATATTTGGGGCGAGTTTAAATCAAAAACCGCTGGAAATCGTATTTGATTCCTTATAAGAATATTTGGTCATTTGGAAAAACCTGGACAAAAGTTGGTGATCCGTACGTGGTGAGTACCGCCTCAGTACGGATTTGGGAGCACCCAGCCACACCATTGCCCTTTTGGCCTCCCCAAAAAACGTATGGACTAAAAACATGCTCGGTGGGTTGTGACCGGGGCTTTAGTATTGCGTCCGAAGACTGCCATGTTTGTAGCCAATGGCACCGGGGATGATTTCCTTCATTTATTCGCCATGGGTGAAATAACCGCAATCGCATTAATCTAACAAGAAACAACATTTTTTATCGATCAAGTACCATATAGGTTTTTAAATCAGACTGGGAACTTTGGATTAAACCTGCACCATAACTGTCTTACCAGGAAGTGACGAAGGGACTCTACTTTGCAGGTGCATAAACATGTGAAAATGTGTCAACATATAATTGAACAATTTTATTTTTTTATTCATTTAAAAATTATTCAACTGGACAATTTACGCCGCTTTAGCGAATATCACTACATTTACACATTAAAAATGATACTAGGTTTATGACCAAGTGGGCTGGCTGTACGTAAGTCATGGAGGTAAGCCGGTTCCCGTTTTAATCAAATGGTGTCAGCAAGGTCACGTATCAGATTGTTCATATATCTAAGTGTAAATACATGCCTTTGTTACATGACTGAACATTCTTCGAGTGTTATTTGAACATTTTATTGTAATCGGTGTAATTTGTAATATTCTATGATGATGGTGTGGCTGAAAATGGCAAGCGTATTCTCAACTTATCAATATAAAACGAATTTAAGGGGTCGTCATGAGAACAAGTTTCTAGTTTTGCAATGAAAAAGCTATAATGTTCGCATAAAAATAATAAACCTCAGACTATTTGTGTTTGAAGGTTATTCTGTCAGAAGAAAGTAAAATAAGAAAAGCAAAGCTACTTCCATGGCATTCTGTGTTATTTCACAAAATATCCCCAATTTCAAAAACCTCTATCAATCGATAAGTTATGGACCTATTCGTATCAAGTGAGGAATGACCTAATCATGCGTCTATGATTGCCCGGCAAGTAGTGTCCCAGAATGCGTCCATGATTGTATGGTAAATATTTCACATCCAACTATGCTTGCCAGGTAATAATGTTCCAGATTTCGCCTAAGCTTGTCCGGTAAGTTACAGCCAAGACTTCGCATATGCGGCCCGGTTAACATTACCCCAGTCTTCATCTACACTTGACCAGTTAGTTACAGCCACAACTTTGCATATGGGTGTCCGATAAGTAATGTCCGAGACCCCATCTATACTTGTCCAGCTAGTTATAGCAAAGACTTTACATATGCGTGTCCGGTTAGTATTGCCCTAGGCGTCATCTATGCTTGTCCAGTTAAATATAGCAAAGACTTTGCCTATGCTCGTCCGGTAAATAATGGCTCAGCCTCCGTATATGCATGTCCGGTTATTTATAACAAAGACTTTGCCTATGTTTGTCCTGTAAGTCATGACCAAGACTCCAGCTATGCTTATCCGGTTATTTATAACCAAAACTTTGCCTAAATGTGTCCGGTAAGTAATGGCCCGCACTCCATCCTTGCTTCTCTGGTAAGTTATGACCCGGACACCATCTCTGTTTCTCTGGTCAGTAATTGCCTGGACGCCATCTCTGCTTTTGTGGTAAGTGATGACCCGGACTCCATCCCTGCTTCTCTGGTAAGTTATGACCCGGACTCCATCTCTGCTTCTCTGGTAAGTTATGACCCGGACTCCATCTCTGCTTCTCTGGTAAGTTATGACCCGGGCTCCATCTCTGCTTCTCTTGTAAGTTATGACACGGACTCCATCTCTGCTTCTCTGGTAAGTTATAACCCGGACTCCATCTCTGCTTCTCTGGTAAGTTATGACCCGAACACCATCTGTGCTTTTCTGGTAAGTAATTGCCCGGACTCCATCTCTGCTTCTCTGGTAAGTAATTGCCCGGACTCCATCTCTGCTTCTCTTGTAAGTTATGACCCGGACACCATCTCTGCTTCTCTGGTAAGTAATTGCCTGGACTCCATCTCTGCTTCTCTGGTAAATTATGACCCGGACACCATCTCTACTTCTCTGGTAATTAATTGCCTGGACTCCATCCCTGCTTCTCTCGTAATTTATGACCCGGACACCATCTCTGTTTCTCTGGTAAGTAATTGCCTGGACTCCATATCTGTTTCTCTGGTTAGTTATGACCCGGACACCATCTCTACTTCTCTGGTAAGTTATGACCCGGACACCATATCTACTTCTCTGGTAAGTAATTGCCTGGACTCCATCTCTGTCTGACTGGAAGGTAATGGCCCAGGCTATATTGTTTCCATGCACTATTGATATCAAAGCTTTCCTTTGCTCGAAATTTGTCGCGCGATTACTTACTGTTTCCAATACATTGAGTCTAAATGCAGAGTATTAAGATAGCAGTTTGCATTGTTATTGATCTGACTTGTACAAGGCTGTGTCCCCTTACGCCCCGGCTGCGTAATTAACACGTATTTCCACTTTAGAAAGGGTAATATACTTAAATATTAGCCGTTTGCCTGTATGATCGATTGATTTCGAAGCAGCAGCCAAGGGATCTATGAAACTGTTGTGTTCGGCTGGACGAAGAGTTCTCACCACTTCAGAGTTTATTCTTGGTCTTCTGATAAAAGTATATTCACATGACAGGTGGCAGTTAGTATTGATGAACAGGCCATTTAGAGTGAGCTAGCTGCTTAATTGGTTTTATAAAGTACAATTATTGACAACAACCTTTTCAAATAAGCGAAAAACGTGTAACCTAATAATGCTTATATCTAGTTTTATGATGTTTCGATTGGGTCCTGTTCTTTTACAAGCAGTTATAAGTCTTACTTTATGCAATTACCACCAAATAAAAACATAGTTTGCAGCTGATAAATATTATAATATGTTAATCACCGAGACGAATAATAGAAAATAGTGAATGATGAATACCCTGTTCCTTTTAGAACACCAACGGGTTAGTGAAGTTGCCACTCACGTCGTCTATTAAAATCTAAGAGCAAAAATCAATCGAAATAATACTATTCCAGAAAAGTAGGGTTCGTTTTTTCCCCATAAACCAGTTTCATTTATATGAAATACAATATTTAGGCAATATGATATCAATACATACCAGTGGATACAAATAAAAATCAAATTAATGCAACGATATACGAAATTTTCTGCAATGTACATTCATAGTATATATACAACACAAACACATATATTTTTTTTATTGTATACAACAACCATGCGTAAATATATACTAAGTATTCCTAAGGAATGTTGTGAACGGGAAGAATAGCCGAAGTGGTCTGCAGATCATTGTAGACATGAATACACCTTTAAACTGCTGCAAACTTATGAAGCTTCTTACATGAGTAATGGAAATAGATTTTAGGGAATTTATACGCATAAATGTTTTGCAGCTCTAATTCCTGAAACCCAACATTCGGAAAGGTGGCTTAACAACTCGAGATATATTTGCCTTAAAACTAAGATTATTAGAGATCAAATCAACTTTAACACTATAGACACTTGATTAACTGTTTCGGTTTCTATCGTATATTTTTTATTTTTTATGTAAGTAATACCTAAGCCACATTTGCCGCGGTGGCTATGGGGTCCATCCATCTACGGCCAATAACAATTATAGGACCGCCGCAGCATTCCCACCGTTACATAGAGTAGCAATCACATACATGTTTGTTATAATGGCCACGGCGTACTTAAAATGTGCGGTCAAGCTGCCATGGGGGCGTACGGATGCTGATGGTCCAATAAAGTCCATTGTAATTCATCATAATCCTATGGCAGCCGCACGACAAACACCGTATGGTCGCCGTGGAACAGTTGTACGGCGTGTCGAATTGCTATGTCGACCTAGAAATGAAAAAGTTTATCTCTGCGCTGTAATCACACGCCGACCCCTTCGGTCTGTAAAAGCGGGGGATACGCCCAAGGGTCTTTGAGGCCAACGCAGGTAAAGTCAGGTCTTTTATGGGCTTTTGTAGTCTCCAACGAAGCCTACCGGAGTATTTCTATAAGGTTAAGTGCCAATATAAATCCAAAAAAGTTTTGGATTTAACTTTTTTAATTACTGATAGACTCGATGCATTTCAGCTTATTAGCTCTCTTGAATCCCGAGCGAATCGTGAAAAATTCGTTTTAAGAGGCTTTGTTTTTCTTACATTTGCGATAGGTGACTTTTTTCAGCGAACATTAAATCGTTATGGTAAAAGGTAAATTAATACGGTCTATTACGTTTAGAGGTTCAAGCTGTGATTGTTTGTCTGTTGGCGGGCGTGCGGCCTATGGCCTGTAATTTGTCCTTGTTTGAAGCGGTTAAAATTTGTAATAAAACGGAGCTGGAAGCAGTTAATAATGTGCGGATCAGGTGAAAGGAGCCAGAAAGAAACCACTTAGAAGGTTATATTTACTAAAGTTAGAAACGCCCACCCACCAAAAGAAAACGCTACCGGGAAATATAAAGCAGAGATATGTGTACTAGTTAATAACGAGCAGAAGACGATATGTGCACTAGTTAATAACGAGCAGAAGACGATTTGTGTACTAGTTAATAACGAGCACATGACGATTTGTTTATCTGTTTATAGAATGTGCACTGGTTAATAACGAGAACATGTCAATTTGTCTGTTTATAGATTGTGCATTGTTTTATTACAAGTGTTAAAACCAGTAGTGTAGAATTTGACCAGTAGGGTAGAAATCGACCAGTAGTGTAGAAAAGATCAACCAGTAGTGTAGAATTGACCAGTAGTGTAGAACAATTTAACCAGTAGTGTAGAAATTTGCTTAACCAGTAGTGTAGAACGAAATCAACCAGTAGTGTAGAAAAAAAATGTCCGACCAGTAGTGTCGAAAATGAAAAATGAAATCGACCAGAAGTGTAGAACTTTTTTTTTCTTCACAAAATTCGGCCCTAATAAGGTAATATCAATATCGGAAATGACTGTTGCCGTGCCCTTTTGCTACTAGGCACATATGGACCTGATTTAGAGGCCAAGAGCTGCCAAGAAGGATTTTTTTACAACCAGATCGAAAGTAGTCAGTGCTACAGTAAGTTACTTACAGAACTGTGATGCATCCTGTTGTGTGGTTTATACCTGACATATAACATAGCCAATAAAATGTTAAACTAAAAATATGTGTTCATAATTATACAGCTACGTTAATTTGAAATAAGATCACTGAGCCGTATTAACATGACAGTGAGGATTTGCTGTCACAGTCATGGGGCGTTCTCATCCCAAACACTTACTGCCGGGCGCCACGTTCTGTAAGCTTACATGTAGAGTATTAAAATAGAGCCAAATCCAATAATAATGTCCCTTTTATCTCCGCTATCTACCTTACAGGCTTCCTCTGGCACGTAAGCGCGATGTACGTCTCCGGTCTGTCTTTCTGCTCAAAACCGTAAATGTACGAAATCGGACAGCATGGCAAATAGTCCATATGGCCCTGACGTTTTCACTTTCGTGTTTGATAATGCCTGACGACGAAAACAACTTACATGGCAAAGTGCTGGATGGTTTCGAGCAGATAAGACAGATGGAGGCATCGTGCGAACGTCGTGTTTACGTTCTTGAGAAGGCATGTAAGGTAGATACTAAGATAGTGGCTCTATTTTAATACTCTATCTGTACGGAACGTGGCACCCTGCTTACGCAGTAGGCCTAAGTATGCGGGATTACAAAACGACATGACTGTGAGTGGAAATCCTCACTGTCATGTTAACAGGACTAAAGCTCACTTAGTTTACTTACTGAAATGAATGTTCCAATGTCATTATCAGACGCCTCCTCACAGTCGAATCCAGCACACATATCCATATCTGACAGCTGTGTTTATTTACAACGGAAGTTACGGCGAAACTGGTCATGCGCATTAACCCCCTCATCCCAGTGGATTGCATTAAACCCAATGACCTATATATACTATACCCATTCTCCGTGACTCATTATTTACACATAAGGGGGAATAACTCAATCTGACTTCTCTAGAACATTCAGTTATAAGAGTGATCTCCCTTTGTCCATAAACATCCACAAATCGCATGTGCTTTTGTTTCTTCTTCGATCACTCAAAACACTTGCCAGTTTGGTCATTTTTATGAATCGTAACAGTCATCAGTACGCCAGAATGTAGTCAGGTACAGTGCATTATTTGTTTGTTTGTCATAAACCATTGCGATATATACCCAGAAATACCTTACAAAAAATTAAAACAACAACATCAGTATATTTTTCTAGCCTGTACATATGACCGAGAGCCTATTGGATATTTCTGGTATCCAAATTGGGTTATTTGTGTCGGTCAGTATTAACCTATGATCAATGGTAAATAAATGCTCATATATTTGTTGGTTTAATAGCCCTAACTAGCACAATTATTAGGGCTAATTCATCCGTCTTAGCCCTACGTCCCGCCTATCTCAACCAATGGTGAAGGTTGGAAATTGATCAGCCGCAATGGCCGGCCTCTCAAATTTTGAGTCAAAACATATAACCGATTTTTGTCTGATTGTTTTTGGATAGAAAAATCACAATAATAAAACTCCTTCTTTCTTTTCTGACGTTTAAATAAAGTTTTATTTGAGTTTCTCGCCCGAGTTGGCACGTATAAGTTATCTCCCTTTGCAATAATAAAAGTGCAAAGAAATATTGCAAATAGGTAAAATACTAATCAATGGGTTCATGGTATCTAGAAAAGATCTGAGAAAAATCAGAAATAGTTTTTTTGATGCCGGCCGTAGCGGCCTATCGATTTTCTACTTTCACCATGGGTTTGTTTAGGCGGGACTAAGACTAAGACGGAGGAATTAGCCCTATTTATTGTGCTACCATGCGAACGATATTTTCTGCTCAGTTGAAATCCTGATAAAATAAAAACTGTTGAACAGGAAAATAATTAGTGACTAACAAGTTAGTCACTACAAATCTTTGAGCCCATAATCATTGCTTCATTCGCTGGATTAAAGTAGAAATTCCAGGTTTTCGGAGATCCGTGCTTTTAAAATTGGATAGTAATATAAACGTTCGATTTGGGTAGCAGCTTTGTTGACACCTTGCGGTGTTTCGATCGCGTGATTATTTTGTGTTGGGGCTATACAGCTACTAGGTAGGTATCAGCAGACGAGCTGAATTTGAAAAAGCTTTGAAAACATTGCCACCACATACAATATTGATTTAATGTGATTGGCAATAACAGTATATCAATATTGAATGTAGGCCCTGTGACTATGTTTTCAAAACTTATTGAATTTCAGCTTGTCTGCCAATACCAAGTTGTGGCCTCTATAACCCTAGCACAATGAATAGGGCTAATTCCTCCGTCTTAGCCCTACGTCCCGCCTATCTAAACCCATGGTGAAAGTTGAA